>JAQIBA010000028.1:925841-972303 GCA_028293925.1 Brueelia nebulosa
TAGACCGCGATCATTTTTTCTTTTTGCTTCCCATCGATTAATCGATTTTTTCTTGACCTGAAATACTTTTCTCCCCTCTCTCTCTCTCTCTCTCTCTCTCTCTCTCTTCTCCTTCGCATTCCTCACATTCCCTTTGCCACCAATCAGACAACAGATAATTCTTGTTTCCGCCATTTTGAAATTATTATTATTTTATTATTAATATTTTATTGTTTATTTGCTTCTTTCTATATTTTCTTTATTTATTTATAAATTTTGTTTCCTTTTCTCATTTTTCGTTATATTGTTATACGTTTTCTAATTTTTTTAAATTATCCTATTTTCTTTTATTGGTTACTTTAAAAATCATACTTTATTATTTATTCTTATTTTTTTATTAGTTATATTTTTACGGTTTATTTTTAGTTATATCCTTTTAATTTTTTTCTTTCGTTCATTTCTGCTTTTTACCTTATTTTCTTTTTTATATTTTTTATTTTATATTTTATCTAATAATTTATTAATTTTTAGTTGCTTTTATTTCTTTTATATTTTTTTTTGTTCTTTCCCCAATTTTCTACCTTTTTTCTTATCGTCCGTTCTTTTATCATTTATTCTTTTTAATTAATTATTTTATAATTAAAAATATTGATTTATTGGTTTTTCATATTTTTTTGTATATGAATTTACTGAATTATTTATTTATGAAAGGGAAAAAGAGGAGATAATTACTATAAAAGTGTATTTCCACTGGAGAGAATTTCTCAGTAAAAAAGGGAAAAGAGAACCACTTTTGAAGATGTCTGCCCCCACCGCAAGTGGCAAACACTATTCCATCTCGGCTCAGTTACACATGTTCGAGCAGTGTTCTGCATCGGGTCCCGGCGCGGAAAGCCCCAAACACTCGACGTGGCAACAACCATTTCGTGGAGATAGCGGACGGGACATTGTTGTTTTTCTTTGCCTCCCTTCGCCTCCCTTTGCCTCCGACCCCCACCAGAGCAAACATATACATTACGGAATTTCCCTTTTCCACAAAACACCGTCGTTGTTATAATACAGTCAGGTGAGTTTAAAATAAACATCATATAAATTCTTGATCATGGATTCCATTTGGCTGGTGCCACTTGAAAAATTGATTTTTTAAAGAAACATTTTCTTTTCTCCTAAGAAAAAATGCTCGCCGTCAAAAGAAACAACACGAGGTTAATATTTGTCCTTCCATTAGCAGAAGAACCACTTCACCCGGACGATAACATGTCCTCAGTGTGAGATTTGGTCTCCTCATTGTTGCCCCATTGGACGCCCCACCAACCGACTTTATATCACAATTTACAACAATTATATCCTAATGGACTGCTTTGTTTGACCGTTTTCTCTTTATTGTTCCATTACGAGGCTCATGCAAATTTTCCTGCCTTTGCTTTGTCTTCTGCTGGCCCAACTACTTATGTCTATACGTATATAGTGTTTTCACACCACATCATTTTATCGTTAATTATTTTACTGTTGGATTTTAATTATTAATAAAATGACAAAATAAACAGAACATAACATTCTTCTTCAGTCTTCTGCTTTTTCTTTAATACTCTTACTTAGTATTTTGTCCATTATTAGTAGATATAATTATGGTATAATTTTACAGTTACTTTTAGAGACAGAGTCTTTGCATATTCTGTTCTTTAATTAATACTTTATTTATATATATGAGGAATGTTTTAAAGCATTTTAACCCATTGAGTGCCAACTACGAGTTATCTCATACTGAAATTCTTGATACAGAAATTTTATTCAGTGACGCCGGCTACGAGTTATCTGGTAGCGTTTTTTTTTTTTTAAATAAGAATGACAATATATTATCAGGAACCTAATATAATTATATTTCGTACACTTTCATATATACTTCAAAATAAAAGTTCGGTATTCATCGAATGATGGTCTAAATTTGTCAGTCACTCAATGGGTTAATCAAAGCCAATGAAATTTTACTTTGGGTGGAAAAGGAAAAATTTTGTATTTTCAAAATACTTATGAGCACTATTGTAAATATATATATTAAGTCCATTAAATAACTGAAAATTAAATATAGTTGGTCTTCGCAAAGGGATGTTTCAACCCTTCGTCAGCCGAGAGATACTCTTTTGGTGGCGACACTTTCAAGATCTCTTCTTTAAAATAAATCGTTGTGAACTTTATGAGAAAGTCAGAAGTAATTTGTGAAAAGTGGCCGAAGGCAACAAGTGACGGTTGAAAATATGGCCGGGGGGGGGGCAGCGGAAGGGGGAAATCGCGAGGCTCCACATGGAAAATATGTAAATAAACTCCTGTCGAGATGAATGAAAATTAAAATTTTACCATAACGGGAGGAGGAGCCCAGACGGAAACAAACAAACTCAGTCTCTGGGGCTGCCTTAAATGGATTTGTTTCTTTAATTTGTTAAGTTCATTGAGTTGTAGAGAATTCTTTTT
Source organism: Brueelia nebulosa (assembly GCA_028293925.1). Taxonomy (NCBI): domain Eukaryota; kingdom Metazoa; phylum Arthropoda; class Insecta; order Psocodea; family Philopteridae; genus Brueelia; species Brueelia nebulosa. The sequence goes on from JAQIBA010000028.1 coordinate 928,290, forward strand.
CTGAGTGGTTCGAAGAAAAAGAGGGGGGCACCGTGAGAAGTGCCAAAACGCCCCTCGCCCCACGCCCCCTCCACTTCGGGGAGCCATTTCCATGACACTCACCCCCGGGGGTGCACAAAGTGTCCACTAACAGTGCTTCAAACAGTTTCAAAGCCTTTGGGTTTGGCTTATTTTTTATTTATGTTATTTAATCTTATGTTTATTTAACTTATAATTTTATAACTTATTTTCGTATTTTTGTAATTTTACTTAATACATAATTTTTCTTTAATTGTTGTTTATAAAAAAAATGTATGTTTCCCTCGGCCGAAATAAGGATAAATTATTATATATATTATATTAATTATTTATTCATTTTTTATTTTATTTGTTTATTATTTATTTATAATTATTTTTTTATCCTTTTAAATCATAATTTTTAATAATTCTACAAATTTTTATACCAAAAAATATAAATAAATAGTAATAAAGTAAGTAAATTTACACAACATTAAAAATAATTATAAATGTACACTTTTATTGTGGTTTACACATAAATGTTTGAGCGATAGAGTAACGATCTGTAGTTTTCATCCCCCGCGGTCCTCCACCCCCTTGACACGCTCCCCCTTCCCTCTGTGACTCGCAATAGTCCTCACTTCGATCCCGTGAGAACGCAAAGAATTTTCTAGAAAATTTCACACATTTTTCAGAGAAAACATGGGCGGATATTAAATCTTCCGACGGGTCTTTTAAATCTGTAAATTTCTCCGGGGCCACTCGGGCAAGTTTTGACTTCTCTGAAGAAGACGCGGGGAGGGGGGGGGTGGAAGAAAGGGGAGTGTCCCCGGGGGATGAGAGAGAGAACAACAAAATTTAATACGAAATTCCAAAAGCCGCTTCAGAATCAAATCGAATGCTCTCTCATGAATAAAATTTATAAATTGTCTCCAAGAGAAATTGATATTTGGGGCTGATGAGAAAGTGAAGGAATTTCTTCGGAGTTAAGATGGAATATTTTATCTCCTTTGAATGAATTCTCTTTCCGTTCTCCTCCTCCATTGTTTTGCCTTTTCTCATTTTTAATTTCTCTTTCGCCGAATGCAAATTAAATGTTTTCGTCTTCGTTTCTTCGCTCGTTCACATTTTATCCACCCAAGAAAACTGTATTTATGGATTGAACAGTTTAATTTCAGCGGAAGATTGTGTGTGTGTGTGTGTGTGTGTGTGTGTGGGTGCGCACATTATCTCCAAAAACCATAAACAATTCCCTCTCCGTGATTTTAATGAAACGCGAATCGCGCCTACGCAAAAAACCTTCACCCATTTAATTCAAGAGAAGAATGCTTTTTGCCCATTTCTGAACTCGTCTCTCTCTCTCTCTCTCTCTCTCTCTCTTCAACCCCTCAACGTTTTATGTTCATTCAAATTCAATATTGTGTACAATTTAATTAGAATCGTTAAGGGATGGAATTGTTAATCGCACTTAGTCCGCACTCTGAATTCGTTATTTCTAAATTAAAAAAGGCCACGTTTGGGCTTTGCACGCGATCGACAGCGCCTCCCTGCGGCCTTTCCCGCAATCTCCCCCGACGGTGACGGTTATTTAACGGTCGAAACCCTATGTCAGAAATAACTTCCGATACAGTTGATCGTTATTGTCAACTGACCGTTATAAGTAATCATGGCGATTGGTTTAACCTAAAATTTGTGATATTTAATAAATAATAACCTAAATTTGGGTGAAATCTCACTCATTTTAAAGTGATTCAAATCCTATATTTTTTTTTATCCTAAAACTATGTATTTTATCGTTGATTTCTTTCTCTCCGGAAAAATGGAGGTTTCATCAGTGTAAAATTTTTTTTCATTTTATTCTCTCCATAGTTATTTATTTATTGTTTTTATAAGAATAAGTTTGGAATAATATTTATATATTGAAGATTTATTTTTAAGTAGTTTATAATTATTTTCCATATACACTAAACTATATTTAATTAATGAATTGTCCTTTTTATGAGCGAAATTCAAATTTAGATTATGTGGATGAAATCTATACGACTTTATTTGAACGTATTTAGAAAATAAATATAATGACAAAATAAATGTGACCAAAAATTGTAACAACAGAAAATAAATAAATAATTATTAATAAAAGAAAATAAACATAAAATAGAATTTACTCGAAATTAGTATACATATAATGTAAATAAAAGTGTGGTTTGTGATTTTATGTGATTTTTTAAGATGAATAATAATTATTTATTAAAATTCCCTGGCAAAGGAAGCCAAAGGAAGGGAAAGGAAGGGAAGCGGGGTCTCGTGTCGTCCATTGTTTGTTCGACCTTTGGAAATTTTCGCCATTTGCCTCTCTCTCGTAATTGATAAATTTAATAGTCGATGGGGGATGTCATCGGGGTATTGGATCTTTGTTGGGGGTGACACCTTTTAAAAGATTTATCGAGCCAGGTATTGTTTCACTGAATGACGAGAAACAAAATGTTAATTAATGGAATATCAAACAAGAGGTAGGCCATGTTGACCTGACACTGGAATCAGCAATTCTGATCATTTCATTCACACTACAGTCAACCCTTTGTTATTCTATTACTACAATTTATATGTTTCCCCTCTCTTTTTCATCCTTATTAAAACCATCTCTCCTTTCATTTTTCCTCTCTTTCTCTCTCTCTCTCTCTCTCTCTCTCTCCTCTCTCTCTCTCTCTCTCTCTCTCTCTCTCTCCTCCTCTCTCTCTCTCTCTCTCTCTCCCTTCGCTCGCGGCCTCGCATGACGGGGAATGCAGTGCAAAGTGCAAAAGGAAGCGAAAGGAAGCGAAAGGGAGCGAAAGAATGTTATTGGGATGGGCCAAACGGTCAAAGAGCAAACAGAGGGAATTCGCCGTGGAAACCTCGCGGTCCATAAATTCACAGCCTTCTATCCTCGAACGGAATCGAGCTCTAACACGTCTTTTATGAGAGTAGATTGAAATGTTTTCTTTTTTAAAACATTATTGACACTCGGTAACCAAGCATGAATTCTCTTAGAGTAAATTAACCAGGCTTGGGACAACATTCGGCTTCGACTCTTCCTCAACGAGGACTCACTTCCCGTTGGGTTGAAACTGAAGAGATCCCGAGACAACTAATTTTCCTCTTTGCTTTAAACCATTTTTACAAAATACAATACACATTTCGGCATTGAAAAATACAAAAATACAAAAATACAAAAACCCCCATCAATTTACCGACCTTTTCCTCGATAAATATGTTTTATTATAAACACAGATATTTTGGCCAATTTATTATACAAATATATTTTATTTATATACACAGATCTATATTTGGCCGACCTAATACATCAGTGTATTTTATTAAAAACACACATAAGTTTTTCGTCTACCAGATATACAAATACATTTTATTATAAACACTGAGATATATTTTTTGGTCAACTTAATATACTGTAACTGACAAACAGTTTGTCAATTCCGTTTTATAATCTGCTCCAAGTTTATTTGGAGTGGAAATGTTATATTTTAAATATATATTATATATTCCCCCGAAAAATGAAAAACCAGGGCAGGATTTTGTCAGATATTAAAATTGTATTATTTATGCTGTGTTGCTCTGAAATGCTACAATCTTTTTCAAAATTAAGCTATCGGGTTAAAATTGCACAAAGGAGCAATAAAGGAGAATGGAAAGAATTGGGGGGGAAGAGAGAACATAACTGAGTATAACTGAATATAAGTGAGCGCAATTCAGTATAAATGCGTTGGATTCGCTCGTCTTACATGCACAGGCGCACCGTAAAGTACGAAGAAACAGTGCTCATTGCATTGAACTAATGAAAAAGGTGGAAAAAAAAGCCAACTCACAGCAAATATTTACATTCTTTTGTTTTTATTGAGGACATCGGATGAAATCATCCTTTGGATATATAAATGTCAATTTTGTTTCAATCGTGTTTACTTTGTCATATTTCCACATGACGAGTCGTTGACTTTCGTTTTAGTTTCCCAAAATGTGGGCGTCCCAATTATTTTCTGTCGACACTTTCCCCTCTTTCCGGTCTAAAACATATCCATCCGCCTTTAAACATCCGTATCAAAACTCAAAAATATAATAATTGTTATAAAACCCACTATTTATTTCTTTTCAATTAACTCTGTTATTCATTTCTCTTTAGAACAACTGAATAACCTCAAATAACTCAACTAAATACTGAGAACAAAATTAAATCTAATATTAAAACAAAGTCTGCTCTAAAAAGAAATTTAAAAAAATGTCTAAAAATGAGATTGTATTCGACAGCGGACGGATTGTATTAAATACAGTATATAAATAATGGGAACCTGAGGGAAATCGATATGTATGCCCAAACAGCCCAAACAGGTGACAGCCAGAGACGAACGGATACAAAAGCAACCCCCATCGCTTGGGGCCACCCCCAAAGCCCAATTTCCTCCCTCAGCAGCCGCATCTCCGGTTAACTGCCTTGTATCTCACCCCATCCCCTCCCAAGTGTAAGCAAAGATTACAATCCAAGTATCAAAGCGCCCTTTTCGAAGATTAGCTCTCCTGTTGCTGACACGTTCGCTTGAACGGATCCAAATCTCACACTTGAGTGTGCTGGCAGCGTAAGAAGAGCGCGGGGCGCGGGCGTTCGCCCGGCCGGCGGGGTCTTCTTAGGGGCCGCCGACGGGAGATCCGTGCGGGCCTTGCTATTTGTATTTTTTTAAATTTTATTTTAATCTTGAGATTTTATCATTTAAATTTTAAAATTGGAGACTTTTTCATTGTGCAGTCAGTTGCAGATGTCGATTTTCAATCAGAGAAACGTTTTCACTTTCTTTTTCCGGAGCTGCAGACGACGCTAATCTCCCCGAAAGGGGAAACTCCGTGCGGGATTAATCGGTCCGATTTTCTGCGAGGAAATCCTTCAGATCTGCTTTTGGCAAAGGCCGAGCGTCGCTGAAATAATGCTGACAGTGCACAGAAACAATCAGTTAAGCACTCATACACAACGCGCACTTCTGCACTCACCAAAAAGTCACCAAAATTCACAAAGTTTTACAAACAATACAATTTGGGTCAGTTTAATATAAAACGGTTTTAAGTTAGGAACTTTAAAAACTTAGGACTAAATCTGCCCCTTTATGCTGAGACTCCCGCGCACCCATCAGAGCCTCTCAGAACTCCCCTTTTGCATTTTTTACAAAAATGGTGTATTTTTCCAAATTGGCCACGAGTCGATGCACTTGAGAAGTCGCTCAGCCTTCGCATTCGTGAAAAGGTTCGCAAAGGCTCATTCAGGAATTAGCCCTTATGACAAATGACAAATATTATGAAGGAAACTTAAAAATTATTATGTCATTAAAAAATGGGGGGTCCATTAAAAATGGGAAAGAATTGTCATTGTTGAGGCGGACCTCAAGCGGAAAATCGTTTGTTCCCATTTCATCGATCGCAGATCAATAATATGTTGCTCTTCTGCGAATGTACTCTCATCGAGGAATGAATTCATTCCCATTCCCACCTGAATATTCCAGTCATGCTCCTCCTAAGTCTGGGAATGGCATGTGGAAAGTTGTGGTGGCGATGGCCGTTTCCCTTTATTTATTTATTTATTTATTTCGTTTTCATCCCAATCGTTCTTATTTAATTATTTGCTATCTTTTTCTATCTTTTACTACATTTACTATTTTATAGATTTTCTATTTCTATTTATTACTATAAGATTTCATTATGCAGTATTTACTTATGAATACATTTCATTATGCAGTATTTACTTATGAATACTAATAATAATATTTATATTTGAAAGCATTAAAATAACAAAATATACAAAACATAAAATTCTTCTTTAGTCTTTTGTCTATTATTAGTGGTTATTATTACTATTTTATAATTCTAAAGATTAACTCTTTGTTTCTTCTGTTATTTAATTAATATATTATATTTATAAATGTGACAGTTTTGAATTCGGGCCCTACTGAAAGAATATAAAAAACTTAATCTATAGAATGAATAAAAAAATTTGTCCTGGCAACCATAATTAGATCAAATGGATCCACTAACAGTATAAATGATTAGATAAGAATGTTCCACTCGAAACGTTGGCCACCCGAAAAACCACTCATCGTTTAATTACTATCGATTAAGCGAAAGAAAAGGTTTCCTCTTTATTTGAATTCGATTAGCGTCCATTGTCATCGGGAGGCGAAGGCGGGAAATTGAAAGTAATTTGCGCAAAGGCCCCCAGGGGGCGTTGGGTCCTCGGAAACAATTAAATCTCCCACGGGCGTTTAGTCAGGCTGGCGATCGACGTGAGAAGGCAAATAATTCGGCCAAAGCAAACAATAATTGCAACGCCTTGAAATAATTTTAATGACGAGCACTCGGGGCGCATTAATGTGGGTCGCCATTACGGGAATAATTGAGGGCCTTAACGAGTTTTCGGTTGAGGAGAAGTCGCGGACACGCAAAGGACACTCCTCACTGCCATCGCGATAAGATACAACTAATTTCTCTCTTTTTAATGTATTTCAAGTCTCGGTGGTTAATTAATTTTTTTATTTTTATTTTTGAAATTAATTTCTTGGTAATGAAATAATTTTTGATTCGAGGAGGGCGAGGTTAATGAAGAAAAACTCTCGTTTCTGTATTCTGAACAAGGGAATCTGAAGGCAAGGGGGAAAGAGGGAAAGGAGAAAAGGTCAGGTCAAAGGGCGTTTGACTTTTCAAAGGAAAGGGAAGGCAAAGGGGAGAAATGGAAAAAATAAAAATTTCTCTGGAAGGAAGAAGAGTTTGAAACTATTATTATTTGAAAAAGAAATCCTTTTTTAAGAGAGATCCGATTGTCCATTTTGTAAAGCCATAGAAAAGCCGGTGGCCATTGAAAGGTTTTTCTTTGCCCTCTTCAGAATGAGGGAAGATGACCCCATTATGTATTTGTAAACGAGGAAAGCGGTCGAGCTTTCGAGAACTCGAGGGTTGGAGCTTTCTCAATCGGCCCAGGGAAATCAAATGTAAATCATCGGGGATGGGGGGGAACAAAATACAACGCTAATTGCTTAGAAAAAAATTATTAAGAACGCTTCAACTCCCCTTTCCTCACTGAAACGGCATCTTATACAATAGAATCCATTGCGGTTAAGAGACAGAAACATAAGAGTATAAGAGTAAGTAGGAGAGTAAGTATAAATTTATATTTATTCTGTAAAAGGGAGAGTAGTGAATATGGAACAGAAGTGCCAACAGAAGAGGGAAAGGCAACGTGAATTGAGCAGAATTACAAGTGATTATTATACATAATATTAATATGTAAATACAACGGTATTATCGATGTGTAAACTTCAATTTTTGAGGAAATATTTAATTGTATCTTACATTGAGCGAAGCTCCCTAGTGTACATATAATTATGTTTAAGTGTATTTAAACAAATTTGACTTAAAGATTTATTTATAAAAAATGAAAAACATGAGGTGATGGGTGCTCACTTCTGAAAAGAGTTTCCGGTGGGCGAGAGTTAATAAAAGAGAAGAAGCTCTTCGCGGCGGGGATTCGCTAATGGAGGGAACAAAAGAAATAATTCGCAAAAATATAGAATCTCTCTCTCTTTTGAGGATTTTGTATTTGTTTTGGTTTGTGAAGCTAAAGCCAAAAGGCAGGCAGGGAGTTCCCAGGGGTTGTTGGTGGAGTCCTTTGTCGAGAGGCAACGGAAATTTGATATATAAAAATTAAGCACATTGAAATGATCCTCGAATTGGGGCTGTCAGCGAGGGAATGAGGTGTCGTAATGGGTGAAATAAAAAGTGGGAAGTGAACTGTTCTTCGAATGCCGATCGCTTTTGGAGGCTCTACAAAGAAAAGAAATCGGATCTTTTAATTAATTTACAAAAGACATGTATTTGAAAAGGCCTATTGTTCTATCGATGAAAAGGATTGCAATTTAAACTTCCCATTTCGTAAAAAGAAAAGTTTATGAAGTTTAAAAAAAACTTTTTAGAATTGTTGAAAAATCATAAAATTCTCGGGGATTAGAAGACCCCGAGGTCCGAATGCTCAGCACGGGGAACGCGTTCACTTCACCTTTCCGATTTTCTCCCGTGTTAAGTTTTTTCTCTATCATTTTTAACCCAACCCTTTTCAGGTTTTTACGGCGCCTCCAAGAACCTTTTCCCTGGAAATTCAATAAAAAGAAAACTTCTTTTTCTATTTTTTGTGAAACAATGGATTTTCGTCTTTTATTTCCAACGGAGCTTGTCAGCTTTTTTTTCTTGTTTAAATTACAATAAGCGACTCGGATGTTTCCTTAAAATAAAGTCACTGACTGTAGGCGCGTTGCTTATCGCGTTTCTGTCTTCTGCTGCTTTGGCCTTCAAATAGGAGCACCAGCACCGCCATTTCTGATCTGGTGCAAGAAGTGAAGGAAGCAGCGAAACCAAGACGAAGATGAAGATGAAGAGGAATGAGTGTAACAGCTGTAAGAAACCCAACAGACATAGAAGGAGTCAAAGAAGATGAAAGCGAAGACGAAGATGATGGCACTTTGAGGAGATATACATTAAAATACATTAAATATTCCTAAGTGGAAGTATGCAACCCCATAATTTCCTCCCTAACATTCCTGATCGGATCTACAAATTGGGCATAAACGATACTCCCCTCGTCCGCCCTGGAAGAGAACACGCAGCCAAACCACCCCTACCCTTAAGAATTAATAGGAAACCCAAAGAAAATTATTAACTTTGGCGCGACGGGACTTTCATTTATTTACCGTTCGGAATCGGAAACCAAAATAATAATATATTTTTAAAAGGGGAAGAAAAACGGCAGTGAATAAATAAAGCAATTGAACGCAGGCGGAGCAACAAAAAACAATAGCACAAATGTGAAAAGCAAAAGAGCGTATAATGTATGAATGACGTGAAGTCCTAATGTCTGTTTCAGCAGTTCGCTTAAAAAGTTATGCTCTCAAGGGTTATGTTGTAGCTTTGAGTCAGCAACGCGGATTCGCCTACCGTTAAAGACAATGCGCAAAGTCTATAAAACGCAGCAGGAGACGGAGTCGTGAATGCCCTCTATCCAACTGTGGTGACAGTTACAAAAACCACATTTATTATTTCCCCCTCTGAATGGGTTCGCGTTCGCTCCTTCGGGAGAGGGACCGCATCCCGTCGGGCCGTCCTCGGCGGGCGGGAGGAGGGTAAGGGGAGGGTCGCGGTGCAACCCCTCGAACAAAGGCTTAACCGCAGGGAGGGAAACAAGGTGAAGGTTGTAACTTGTGTGGAGGGGGATGAAGGAAACCGCCCCTCGAGGGCCAATAAAATGATTTGGAGACATGTAAGTGGCACTTAATGTCTGTCAGAAGAGAAAACATTGGTCGAAGAACGAAATGGAAACCTTTACAAATGATATACAATTAAAAAGGATGTAACCTTCGCTAAGTTTATTATTCTCTTCGTACCTTTTGTTGTCATTTTTGTTTTATTCATCGGAGACACATCGGGACTCTGTAAAAAATGTCCCGGCGCGCTTTGTTGTGAGCTTTTGTTCTTTTTCTTACTCCTTTTGGGGAGAGTCTTTAATATTCTATTTAATTTCGATTACAGTTGCAGACGATTCAAAGAGAGGGTGAGCCAGCGCTGGTTCGGGGGATGCCGACGACATTTTTATTGCATTATATTTCCCAATGACTGTTCACTGAGGATCACTTTTTCCCTTCCGATTAACAAAAAATCTTTTCTTTGTATTTGCAAATATTCCCAATAAGGGTGAAAATATAATTTTTTATATTTAGATTTATAATTTTCTTTCTGTTTCTTATTCAAATGGGGAAATGTATATATAATAAATAATAAAAATAATAAATAAATATACAAAACAATAAACATAAATTCTATTATATATTAAAAACATAAAATTTATTAATTTTGTTTTGGTTTTTGATTTGCATAAAAATTTTCTCCTTATTTTATTATTCATTATGTATTTGTGTGATTTCATATTTTGTATAATCGGTTAATACCATTGATTAAGTTCTTTATTTAATTCCAGTATTCATCCCCCAAATTAGCACCCAAGAATTTCCTCTCAGGATCGAAGTATAAATTATCCTTATAATTATTATATAAATTGGTTTCTGGCAAGTGGCACAATTAAGGGGCAATTTGATGGCTACGGTTACCCGTAGTTACCCGATGATCAACAATCACAACTTCCAAGTCAATACAAAAGGGCTCGATATTAATATTTGTATTGAGGAAGGCCGTCTAATTTGCATGTATTCCTGCGCAGCCAACCGTGGCCCGAATAACGAGAAAGGATCGCTCCTCATTGTTGCACTCTCATTCAATCGCACGTTTTTAATATCTGTAAAAGAAAAATTTGTTTGATTTCATTATTGATATCGCTGAGCCCATTGAAAGTAGTCGCGTTTTCGCTTTGAAACCCTTTCGTCCCTGGAAGGGTTGCGGGCCCGGCCTCCTCTCGCTCCACCGCTTTTCCACATGGAAAGCACTAAAGTTGATCTCATCAAACAAACCATGAATGGGACGTCCTCCAGAAAAGGGGACGCTTTGCCACCGGATACTCCGATCCAACTGATATGGTCAGCCCATGAGAACCTTCGCTATGAATAATATGTGTTATTATTTTTGTGCACCTGCCATTTCAGGTACGCTCGGCTCTTTCGAGGGTGGTTTCTCCCCCGAGGGTGGCACTTTTGTATTCTTTATTCGCGTTACCCTCGCTTGGCCGATTCCCTGGGATTCCGCGTCCCCGCCGTTCTTCAGGGGGGGCGATGGGGGTTGGTTCCTCCCCGTTCTTCAGGGGGACGATGGGGGTTGGTTCCTCCCCGTTCTTCAGGGGGACGATGGGGGTTGGTTCCTCCCCGTTCTTCGGGGGGACGATGGGGGTTGGTTCCTCCCTGTTCTTCAGGGGGACGATGGGGGTTGGTTCCTCCCCTTTCTTCGGCGGCGGTCAGCACGCGGATGATCGGGGGTGGTTCCTCCCCAAGAGCGGATTTGGCTTTGGGCCAGAGGAGTGTAAGAGTTACCATTGTTTCAGTATAATGATCTCTTTGGTTAACTCCAAAATGAAAACATTGATTCTTGTTTTACCCAATGGCGCTCATAATAGTCTGGAACATTTCCAAAATATTGTATTTAATGGGCTGTTGAGAGTCTTTCCGAGTTTCTCTTTGCCACTGACAAATTTTTAATATTTTTTGCCATCTTGAGAAGATGGAGAAGATGGAGAAGAAGATGTGAGCTTTTCTTTTGTCTTCTTTTCATTTCACGCCACAGTTGTGCTTCTCTCTTTCCCATAATCAGGTTGCCATTACCTGAACATTAATTTTTAATTCTCATCACAATGTATTGCCATTAATTACCTCAATCAGCTCAATTATTTATAAGTTATAATATTTATTAATAATTACCTCCATTTACAGTTTATTTATTATTATTATTATTATTTTATTTATCTAAAAATTTTTGAAACAAATGAATCTTTAATTTTGAAAAACTCTGTATTGAAACAATTTATGGTTCTTTGTGTTTTTATGTATTCGTTTATCTGTGCACTCAGTTATACATCTATTTGTTGCGTGTTTTGTGTTTGTTAATATTTAGTAATTTATACTTATGTTTAATAAAGTATTCCCTCAGCAATGATGCAACATCCGAACGGAAGTGGTTCTTTAATTCCTCACCGTTTAGGTAATGTAACTTTAAATGCCCACGGAGAAATAGAGGAAATAAGTGTTTTTATCTATTTATACCCGTTTTCTATACAACGCTTAAACATTGTTAATGTATTTATAATTGTATAATTATTGTAGTCATAATTGTATTTATAATTAATTCAATTCTCAATCGGCTGATATTGTCATTATTAATAAGTATTGTAAAGTATAAGACAAATATATGAATTTATATAAATATAATTGTTATATTGCATAAGTAATTATTGACTTAGAAAAATTGTAAACCCCAAAAGGGGAAACAATATTAAATATAAATATAAACAATTAAGGACAATAATTATAGTTAAAACACAGAAGAAAAGAAGACGAGCCTAAAAATAAAGCGAAAAGTGAAAGAGGAAAAGGAAAGATGGATAAAAAATATAATTTTTTTATATCTGAGAAGACAAAGTCACAATCTCGAGAAAAGATTCAAACCATCTGTAGCGGACGTTTTTCTTTTAAGAAGAGTTTCCAACTTTTCAAAGTTATTCTTATTCCTGAGAGAAGATCAATTAGAAAAGTTCTCCAACCGCATAGCCTAGATTTCGCACCCCGGGGGTGGGGGAGTGGGCGGGGGCGGGGGCGGATCCCCTCCCCTCCCCCGCGACCGAAACTAATTAACTCTTCTCTCTCATTGTGTTTATTTCGTTTTCCAATTAGCGGTTCTAATTTCTTTCCCTTGGCAGACGATTCACTCGTCGCCCCTCCAAGTGTTAAACGTTCCTTTAATTGCACCCGAAAAAAATAACTTTGAAAAAAGTTTTATCCGAAGATTCATTTAAGGGATGCGGATTCGGAAGCGATAAATTGAGAGAATATGGCCGAGTGGTTTTGACGTGGCTTTGGCCGCCGGGTTTTGTGTCTTTTGTTTTTGTTTTTATAACCGACACTACATAAAACAGTTTTTATTGCGTTTGATTTTTCACTTTTCCAAAGATTTATGCTCGCTTTTCACCCCTCTCGTGTGATGGGATGTGTTCGTTCGTCGGCTTTTATTTTTTATGCTTGTTTTTTCTTCCCAATTGTTTTTGATGAGGGAAAATCCGATAGTGCGCATTTCTGTGTTCGCCTCGAATGGCTCTGTTATACAAAGTATAACCTTTTCTGAAGTTTCTATAATCATTTGATAATTATTCCCCCTCAAAATAATACTTCTTTCCTTTTGTTTCCTTTTCCTCTTTCTCCATTTTTCATTTATTTTTCTTTGCTATTTACTTAACATTCCAATCCTCGGATGTCTCCTGCGCAGTTATTTCTCCTCCAAGTGAATAAGGAGAACCCATTTTCGGCCCCCCTCCTCCCCCACATGATCCCAACCCCTGAAATTCACGTTTATTTTCACCCCTTTCCTTTTGAAATGAACGCGGTGCTCCAAAGTTTACTCTTTTTGTTAATTACTAATAACGAGTGACGGTGACAAGTCACATAATTTCCTCGAGTTCCTCTTCAAAGTAATTTTCATGTCATTTTCACCAACGGTCGCCACTCGCGTTTGTGGTATAACAATCCGCAAACACTCGAAAGACTTGAGTGAGCACTGTCAGCAGCCGCCACTTGTGCTGACACAGAATGCTGGCAACGGTTTCCATCTGGCGTCGGTTCATCCCCCGAATGACACTGGGGGATGCACTGAGGCCGTGAAAAGCCTTTTTATAATCTCCGAACCATTATTGACCTAATTAAGAGGGAACGGTGGATGCTGAAGAAGGTGCGCATCCATTATCTCTCTCTGAAATCTTTATTGATGAGAGATGGGAAGGGCACTTCCACCCTCCACCCCCGCCTCTCACCCTTACAATGAAGAACTTCACTTCAAAAGAAACGGAATAACCCTTAAAATAAGATAAATAAGTAAGGTTATATATTAATATTTGCTAACATTTTATATAAAACTTAAAGGCCGGAACTATTCTATATTTTTATTGATATTATATACTTATTTGTTAATTTACTTAGCTTATTTATTTATTTACTTGTCTTTTAGTTTAATCGTTAATTTAAATGTGTGTTAAGTGTATTTACTTAGTGTTATTGTGTCCTATCAGTATAATTAAGACAAAGTATAAATGAAGTATAATAATTCTCGATACTGTTTACAGAATATTGTCTATTCTTATAGATACAGTATATAGATAATATATAATATTATATACATAGTATACAGAATATTACCAAATTGTATCATTTGAGCCCTTTTAATGTGAGCATTATTGTATTGAATTGCTTTAATACAAAGTGTTGAACTTTTCTGTTGTTATTAAAATATTGCCTATTAAATAAACAAACACAGTGTCGTCTCGGAAATGAAAACAAAAGGCTGTTGCCATGGCAACCGATTCTCCTTAAGTAAATCACTTATGACTGTGTGCTCGAAAAGTATAAAAAATAGAGGAAAATGTAAAAACGTAATAACGTCGCCATTTTGTGGGTGAAAAGGAAATTGTTGTCGAAAACGAAATCAATATTCATAGGAAGAGAAAAGAATGTTTATCTTTGGATGCAATGTGAGTAATTGAGTGACAATAGGGAGGAAATAATTAAATTATAAAATGTTTTATATAATATCGGGTTTCGGTAGTTTCTTTAACAGTTTTTTCATCCCCTGACTCTGCCCCGTATTTATCCCGTATTTATCCCCGACCACATCCACCCAAAATATTTACCCGCCATTGTTGGCGAATAAAGAAGGAAGTGAACTTTGGCGAGAACCAAATTGAAGAGCGAGTGTAGCACCGTGTAATCACCCACTACCACCAGCGGGGAGGCTTTCCTTTCTTTTCATCCCTCCTGGACGCCTGCCCTCCGAGGCCCCGTGCTTAGCTTACGACCCAGACCACGAACACTGAGCACGAACACTAAGTTGTGCACAATGGGGCGATCGGAAGAAACAAATGGCGAACCTTTGGCAGATTTTTAATTCGATAATGAAAGTCGCTGATTCTTTTATTATACTTTATAATACATTTATTAACGAAAATAAATCCGTCCGTCCGCTCAATTAAAACGCAATCAATTTTAATTTTTATTAAACTGAGCTATTCCCAACTTCCTTTGGCGGATAAGTTTGTGTTTACACTATATACACTATGTATATTTTACATAGGATGAGCAAATAGATGGCGGGCGGGTGACGATTCACTCAACAATGAAATGGCAGAATGAGTTCGACTTGATTGTTTCTCTTTAGACTTATAATAGAGCTGAAAATATTTGAAACATGCAGGACTAACTATAAAAATATAAAAAGAACATAAATATATAATAAAAAAGGCCATAATAATAACGCAGAATTTTTTGAGAGGACTGAGGAGGAAGAGGATCAAAATGAGTTAAGATAATGTATATATAATAATATTACTGCTCATAAGATACAGTAAACATAAACTAATTTGAATTTCTAAAGCGTAAGCACTTTATTTTAATTAATCGCCATCTTGAACGCCAATTCCTCCACAAGTAACTTCCTTTATTGCGGAAGGACTTTCTAATAACAGTTACACTGTCTAATTTTATGCACATAACATCTGTAATTTCTTTCAACTCTGCTCTCCCATGTAAATGAATAATAAATAAAATAATGTAAGAGCTAATAAATGAATAATAATAAGAGGTGTTAATTTATTTGTTAAATTAAAATTATGCCGCACATTTTTAGTAATTTAATTTAACAGATATATATATTAAGGAAATAGGAAGAATTCCGTGAGAAAAGAAAGGCCATCAAGAATTAATGCGAGGGTGTCGAATATCGAGAGAAGGATGCAACTTCATCCACCCTCTTTATTCATTGCTGCATTTTATTACTTCGCCGACGGTACACTGATCAATAGCAAAAGAAATGCACTCCCATTTGAGCGAAAGGTTTTTGGAAGTGACCAAAGCCGAGAGGGGAAATGTCCCGTTCCTGTCCTGCGCCCTGCAGCAGAAGTCTCGTCAAATGAAACATTGTTTCCACCGCCTCCCCTTTTGAGTGGTCCCTCCGGATGAGGAGGTGGAGCCAAAGAGTCCCCTTTCGAGGAAATCCTTTCTTTAATTTCCTTTCCATTTAACGTCGGAAAGCCGTAATTGAGGCGAACGGAGATCGACGAATGCATTCATTATTATCATTATCCTCATCATTATTATTATTATTTTGATTTTTAGAAGAACAAAAGAGGAAAAGTATTGAAAACTGAAAAGCATTCATTGAAATGTAATTGCTCTAATTGATTCGTTTTTTCTTTGAGACACACGCTGTGCTTTTATGATTCACCATTTTTAAATTCGCTTTCAAATGGTTTTCTAATGAAGTTACTTGAAAAACCAATTGAGTTTTGCTGCCGTTTCGCGTCTGCTGTGACCGAATCGGCCGAAGACGTTTCCCATTTCGCCTTTTGTTTGGCAAACACAAAAGGCTACACTTTGTCACCGCCCCCCGATGACTACTGTCCACCCCAGGCATTGTCCCCAAGAAGGGGAGGCATTTCGGTGGGAGCTCAAGGAAGGAATTCCGACGCAGATGGAGACGGCCGCCCCGTAACAAAAATAAGCGGAGTCCCTAATTACCATATGGCTCAACTTAAATGGCAGGACAATAAGTGCAACTGTATAACCTCCCATCACGAGGAGGATTGTTGTAAAAATTAAATAATAGCCTGTTTGCAAATTGAAATGTTTGTTGTTATTATTACCGACGTGGTCGTCCCGACCGTTGTCGACGGGAGTTCGTTTGGGGCACAGCGAGTGATGTAACCTTAGGCAAATTAACCTTCTGGATTGTTCGCCCGGATGAGGCGAGCGACGACGCTAAATCTCTTTTCACACATCTTTCATTCATATAATTTATACTTTTATAATGTCTATAATGTGTGAATGAGTGTGAATGAATATCTTAAATCTTAAATAAATGTAATGCTGCCTTTCTTAGATAATGGATCACTATCATTTCTTACCTCCAAAGTCACAGCCTTTTGTAAAAAAAACCTACTTTAAATATCAAAAAACTGTATGAAATTAGTGCGCTCTTATTTCTGTTGTATCGTTAAAAAAGAATGAAAATAGCAGAAGAAAAAGTAAAAACGGGGAAAGTAGAAAAGAATGAGGGAAAAGCAGGGAATATAGCAGGGAAATATTATATAAAAAGCAGGGAAATAATGTGGAATAGAGGGAAATAGCAGAAAAATAGCCTAAACTTCTCGTAAATGATAAATGATTTGAAATGTCTTCCTAAGGATTTGCAAAACGTCAGAATCAGTGCGAGTGAGTAATCGTCAAAACAGGATTTTAGGTGTCATATTTAAAGCAAATTGTAATTTTTCAATGACCTATTATTTAAGAAATATAATAATAAAAAATGGTGAATGGATATGTTACAAAGTTTGAAATTCAATAGCCACCCGGGGGGAGAGGGAGGGACGGGGGAGGCTCCGTGTGTGTACCTGAGCATCCCCAAACGCCGAATGCTCCAGATTAATTACTGCCAACTTTCCCTGCCTAATGGAAAATCGCTTAATTATTAACCCTCTTGCAGCCGTGGCATTCCTCCCGTCGGCGGGCAGGAAGATGGGATTAGCGGGGCGGCGCATTGCAATTGTAACGTGTCAAACAAGTCTCATTGTAGTGTCGTCATGTTTCAAATAATCCCCGTCGAATGAGGCTCACTTTTCCGATCCCCGAGATCTCCGGGGTTGATTTTCCTGCTTTCAACATTCCTCTGCGTTAATATTGGAGGAGTTTCAAATTTTTTATGTCCACCTGGGGAATGCAAATCGCAGAAGGGGGCGTTGGGCCACAAAAAGAAACACAGTGTTTGAAAATAGTTTTCTCTCTAAATTTTTATTACGCGAGAAAATCCCTCTCTGACCGTTGTCATAACTAATTTTAATATTTTAGGAGTTCTTTGGGGCGATGGTTTGGTTTCGCCGCCGTTTTCCGACCTCAGAAAGAGTCTTTTAAGGCTTTGTTCTAATGAACTTTCCTTTGATTGCAAAGTTTTCAAAAAAAGAAATAAATCGAGGACGTGAGTAATTGAGAGTAAGTCGGTGGAAAAAACCGTAAAGAATTTCCCGGGAAGTTGCGGGGAATTCTGGCTCAGATAGAGGGAAATGCTCTTTCGAGCGATTAAGTTTGTAAACTTTTCAAAGCTTAGTTTCTTTGTATATCAGTTTCTAATTTGGCTTTCCTTTGTGTCTCCGCCGTAACTGACAACAAATGATAAACAACAAAAGTCCTTTCATTCCGAATTATCAAATTCAAATCTTTTTTGCCCTCCTCCTTTGAAACTTTCTTAATTATTTTCCAAAGATATGATCCTTCTCGTCATCTATAGTCTTTCGAATTAATCAGCTTTTAATCCGTCAGCGACGGAACTTATGGGAAAGCCTCACAGGGAGTGAATAGAATTTTCCCGTCGTGAAAGAAATTTGCTCACAGAAAAAAATTTAATAAAAACCTAAAAGAATATAAAGACGAGAATGAATAATAAAAAAAAATAAGAATAAAGAAAAGAATCTAAAGATATTGAAATGTGGGTTCATGATTGGGTGACATTTTATTGCAAATACGAAATGCCTTTTTTTAGAAACCAAATTTCTTTACTTTTATTTTTTCATTCCCTTTCAACCCCGAGATATTAAGAATTCTTGGCTGGTTCATGTCTGTCGTCGACGCTTCTTCGACATTTTTGTATTTCAGGTGAGCACAACAACCTGTATTAACCCGTTAAGGTGAAGTGGCTCCCGTAGTGGCCACGTATTTTTCTATATATTCGTCCTATTCATTGAATAATTTTTTTATATGTTATGTTTATATTATTTTAGGATTATTATAGCGTATGAAATATTGAAATAAAAGTGCAAAAGGTAATGTATACACATTGAAGAATAGAGAAAAAATGAAAGACACTTTATGTATCTTTATGTATTTACCTCCGTAAAGTTGAATCTTGCAATGCTCTACCCTCACTCTATTACCACTATATAATCGTCTTACTTATTAAATAAACCAAGAAAAATCATTATGCGATTATATCCGTCATAGCCGCTGCACTGTATAAGAGATGAAGCGTATATTTACGGCATCTCCGCTTAACGGGTTAATGAATGTAATGTATATTGAATTTTCCTACCTTAAACTCGGTTTTGAGAATTTGTATCCGTCTTTTCTCACAGGTTTTCCTGAACATAAATTCTGGGACTGTATAAATATAAATATATACTGCCAAGTCGTAGTATAACTGAATTTCCAAAACGTGTCTTGAGTTCGTAATTATGGAAAGGTTTCATCGGAAGTGGAAATAAAATGTAAATTTATAATTTCCAATAGCAGAAGATTCGATGAGGCCTTCAGGCATTTGTCAAATTGCTGACGAATAAATGAGAAAACCATCCTGGAAAAGTCCTTTATGTGCAGTCTGGTGTCTCGGGAGGAATTCAGGTTATTCCGGTTCTTCTTCCTCCAACCACGAGCTATTTGCCAATAAAGTGAAAATCAGATTTTTATTTTCCAACTATTTTAATTTAGGCCTTTGGAAACTACACCCGACATCCACACAAAGCTCTAAATTTTTCCTTCTTTTCTCCTCCGACTAAATTTTCAAAGGAAAAATATTTTAAATATGTTAATGTATTCCGTGAAAAAAGGTTGGTGCAAAAAAATGTGACTCCCCTTCGCGAGGAAAACCTTTTCCAACACAAAAAGGTTCCAACGAGCTCACTTTAACCACCTGGAAAATAACGAATGGGAAAACAATCTAAGCAGACGACATCTCAAGTGCATACAAGTGCCGCTTTCCGGAAATGATAATAAACACCGGCTGTTGACGGGGGAAGAAAATGAAAGAAGTTAATGCGGGGAAAGTGAAAATAGAAAAAAAGGTCCAACGGGAATTTCTAGAAAAAATCATTAACGTGAATTGTTTGCGGATGTGGAAAGAGACGGTGAAATGGTGAAATGGGTGAAATGGGTGAAATGTCCGAGGCAGGCCATTATACTCTCATAAAAATCTACTCGACAGGAATTTTTCCCCGTCTGTCGATATCAAAGATTGTTTTATGATTTTTTAGTTAACAAAGCTTCCATGAGATCGCATTCCAGAAGACGTGGAAAACCAGCCGGGAAACAAGGCATGTCGAATGGGAAATTGAAGCATTCCTTTCTCGTTTCATCAGCACCGGTTTAATAGTCCTCAACTCACTCAGGACCGAATCAGGGGAATAAATTGTACTAAATTCCACATTCATTACACTAAAACTTAATTCAACCATCCAAAATTCTCTTTGACATTTTCACCATTCGAAACAGCAATTAATGTATAATAAATTATTTTCACCCTTGTTTTTCGAATCCTTTAAAAAAAAAGTCAAGCATCTCTGGAAATTTATAAATATAATAATTCATAAAAGCAAGAAAAAGATCCATAGCAAAAAACAAGATGGGAAATCGTTCCTGATGTGCATTTCAAATACTTTGTTGATTGAAATTTCTGAGAAGCTGAAACAGCACGAGGTCGAATTGATAAATTAATATTGTTAGGAAAAGCATTTTGTGGTGGAAAACATCTTCAAGGAAATCATCTTCTTTTATTTTTAATTATTTATAAATAGTTTTTTATCTCTCTGACAAGTTGGAGCACTTTTGTTCAACGTAAATGTCAGTGAACCGTTTTGTTATTTTTCTAAAGTTTTATGAAATATATGCTCTCGCTGGATTTTGGATTACTCAAGGGGGGGGGAGGGGGGAAAGTTGCTCTAAAATTGCAGCAGATATAACTGAAAACATTTTTACCTGTAAAACATCTTTCATCTGTTCGAAACGGATTTTGAAATGATTCATAATCAATGCTGCCTACAAGTTCAAAAAATGACGCCAAAATCATACACGTCCCACAAAACTTCAATAAAATAATTGAAGAAATACGCGGGAAAGCATTTTGCCGTCTAAAATTATTCAAATTTTAAACAAAATTTGCGGCATTCAAATATGGCGGAAATTCAAAATTCTTAACCGAAAGTTTCTCGACCCGACATCTATCGGTGGTTTCATTAACCTTCAACATGAAATTTCTGCTTCGCGTAACCGTCGACTTTTTATTTATTTCGGTTTTATTTTTTCAGAATTAAAATTTGATAGTGTCGTTATGCTTTTGCTTCTCCCTTCATTTAATTGCTTAGTATTATTTTATCGGAAGGTTACTATATGTTTAATTATGTATTTGCTAAGATCAGGAGTCGGATTTTTTCAAAAATAAATTTTTTTCAAAAAAAAGGACCATTTTGAAAAATAAATTTTTTAATGCCAAAGCCTACAATCAAATGCAACATAAATAGTGTTCTTATATAATATATGAGTGTATATATTATTAAAACTAATACAAAATGAATGTAATTTTTATAGAAATAATGTCAATGAATTGGAGTTTTCTTTTATTTAAAACCACTACTGTCAAATGTTAAAATCAAGAGTGTTCTTTGAATTTCACATAAGTAAAATCTTAGAAATAGTGGTAAATAAATAAATAAAGACGAATTCAAATTTATTAATAAGTACCGCTTAGATTAACTGGCAACTGCGTTTATTCTAATGCCACGTCTGCTATTTACAATTGTGAAAAAGAAGATCGCCAATTGAAAGTTTACTCATTTTTAATTATTCATTTAAAATAGTTACTATTTAAGTATAAAATAACCGAAAAATGAGATTCAAAACATTCAAAACAAACAGAATCGTTGAGATGTTCGTAGGAAAATAATTTAGTGGCTGGTTGTGGATGGAAAGAATTATGAGCTCAGTAGAGTCAGCTCAATTAGCCAAAAGAATTAACGAATCAACGAAGAAGTCACCCCTGAAAGTGGTCAGCCCCATCATAAAAAAGTACAGCGGACACAGGCAGGGAAAGATTAAGAAGCTGAAATTTCCCAGAATTATTCACGGCGGTCGCAGCAAGCAGAAGAATCAGCTCAAACCACAGTTAAAGGTACGATTGGAGCATTTGAATAATATGAATGAAAATATCAGAAATCGAGGACAAATGTATCATATTTGAGAAATGTACATCTTGGTCTGAAAAATGCACAACAAGACTCTCAGTGCAGTGACCTGAATGAGGACAATTTAGTGCATTACCATAACATCCATTTATGCATCAAAGATTTGAATCCTAAATTGTAAATTTTCTCAACTTTGGGGCAGAATTAAAAGTACAACAATTGCTGTATTTGAAATGGCAAATGAAAGCTAAATAATTTTAAATGTTGATGGGTTATTCTCTCATGAAAAAGTAATAATAAGTTTCCCTTTTTTCAGACAATTTTACCCAAAACAAATGCTGGTGATGTTATAATCTTAGAACCAGAGTTGTTTCCCTGTGCATTGAATCCACACAAGAAACTGAAAGAAGAGGAAAATGAACAAACGAATGAGAGTTCAAAGGAGCAGAAAGCAGTTGGAAAGGTGCTTGAGAACTCCCCAACCAAAGACTGCAGCAACAGAGTGCATAAAGCCAAACTTTTGCCACAAACAAAGAAGAAAATAAAGTATCTAAAAAACATAGAAGCATCTGTTGAGTTGTTGGAATCGAATGCTTCTGCTTTGAAAGAAAAGAGAGAGCAAGGTAAACAGTATGTGGGTTTTGTTTGTACAGTATGTACAGTTTGTACAGTACAGTAAACAGTATGTGGTTTCTAATAATCAGAAATGTTTTACCTGAAAAAATGACTCTTGAGTAGTTTTTAAGTGGATTTAATGACTGAATTTCATAAAAGTATTTTCAGAGTATAGAATTAATCGTCTTGAAATTGTGTCAAACCAGTTTTGAACCTTTTTATGCATTGACTTTGGATCTCTTTTGTTAGTTTAATTCAATATGCAATAAATCACATTGCACAAAAATAATAAATTTTTAAATAAATTTGCTGGAAAAATTTCATTCTTCTGTCAGGTATAAAAAGTCTATTTGTGATGATTGAAAAAGAATGTTGGAAATTTGATGGTCAATGTATAAAGTATGTGATAAAGCTGAGACTTTTCTGGTTTTCCTGGTTTTCACAGTTGTTATTTTGCTAGGGAGGTTGGCAGGAATAATTTTTTTAAAGAGTAATAATATTGTTATTTTTAGCATTTGCTGAAAACTATCTACTTAGGGTGCAGCAAAGACTGAAAGGGGCTGATGAAAGCATATACAATCAGTTCCTGGACTTGATGTGCAATTTCCAAGCCAATGGGCTCTCAGCCTGTGACCTGTACCAGAAAGTCAAGGCTCTTTTCAATGCTCACCTGGACCTCTGTGAAGACTTCGTCGCGTTCCTCACGCCTGAACAGGCCCTGGAATGTGGAGTGTTCATGGATCACCTCCTCCTCACGACAATGTCCGACTTCCTCAGCATGATAGACATTTACTTCTCCAAGTCGCCGCAGCAGATCAGGAAAATACACTCCGTGCTGGAATCCCTGGCCACCAAGACGAGCATAACGACAGAGTACGTGATGGACTCCGTGCTGCCGTTGCTGAAAGGGAATCCAGTGCTGAGGGATTACTTCCTGCAGCTGCTGCCTCACACGAGGCCTCCCGAGAATTTCCTCACCGATTTCGAGGAGGTCGAATACCCCGAGCTGAACAGCGATGCGTCCGATGACGAAGAAATAATGGAAACAGTTCATCTCCCTGAGGTGGAAGATCCTTACGGAGGAGATTGTTGTCCTTGTAAATGTCATGAAATGGAGGATGACAAGTTTAAAAGTAGGAGTGAGCACTGCATTCCTTGCTCGTTAAAGGTAAATTACAAATTTATATTAATTGTAATAATAATGTCAGTGCGTGTGTATTATTTATAATCAAAGGAAAATGTGATGCAGCGGCCATTTTGACCACTTTCTGCCGTTTTAATGTTGTCGAAGTACAACGCCAGTTTAACTTTAGAAGTTTAACCCATTGAGTTGCAGACATCTTTCGGTGGGTGCCGAAGTTTTACTTTGAAGAACACATGAAAGTTTACAAAATATAATTATATGAAGTTACCCACACAATATTGTAATGACATTTACTGCAATCCTTACATAAAAAAAACAGTACCAGATAACTCGTAGTTGGCGTCACTGAATAAAATTCCTGTGCTGAAATTTCTGTATCAAATTACCGTATGAAAAATTCCCTTAAAAAGCTTAATAAAAAAAAGCTCTTTATCCTCCCTCCAATGTTTAAAATGTTTTAAAAATTTCCAGTTCATAAACGGAAAAGTCTTCATCCAGCAAGGGAAACTTCTCAAACCCGCGAAGGTGGTTTTCGCCGAGCGCGACATGAGCTACCACAGAGACCGACTCACTCCGAAGCTGTACCCGAAGAGGAGCAGGAAAAGGCATCGCTATGGTTTATTCAAGGACAATTTGTCCCCGACAAAGTCTTGCAATTTGAGTTCGGACGAATTCAAATCCGACATCGAGGACGAGGAGAAAGGCCGACTGAAATTGGCCGCGGCCAAATCGCCCCGAATCAACAGGAAGAAGAGTGTGTCTCCTAAACACTGTGATAAGACGTTGGCCAAGTGTCTGCCCATGGAAGCCAAAGCGGAAGCGGAGCCCGAGGGAAAGCATCCATTGAGCAAATGTTTAGACTTGGTTTTCAAAGAAGAGGAGAAGCAGACGATTGAAAGCGAACAGTGTGATGTCGAAACGTTTATCTGTGATACAAAAGAACAGCCGGATCTGAGAGAGGCGTTGTCGCCGTGCGAACCCCTGGATTTGCCTCCAGCGGGCACTCAAGGACCTGGCGAGCCATTAAGTATGGTTTTATTAAGCGATTCCTCGAAGAGCGATGCCACCGACGAGCAAAAAACCCCCGAAAAACCTCCCGTGTTTGTGAACAAAGAAGGCAGCCATTCGCCCCCGGTCATTTCCATACCGGAAACGGCCGCCTCTTTGTTTTCGGAGGCGAAACCGATTCTCTCTTTTCTGGAAAGACTGGACGACTCGAAAGATGCGCAGTTGCTGCTCGACGGTTCGGAGGAGAGAACCATAAACCTGGAAGAGAGTGCGGAGCCATCGCTCGAAGAGGCGGAGGTGAAATCGGAGGAGAATCCGTGGAACATTGAGGAGGACAGGGTCATCCTGCAGACTCTCCAGGTGGAGGAGAACTGCGAAGAGACCTTCATCAAAATCGGGAAGAGCATTCCCGCCAGGAGCGTCGAGGACATCAAAAGAAGGTTCCAGGAACTCATGAATATGTTGTACAAAATGAAAGCAATAACCGATAACACGTAGCTGACGAATTGCTCAAATCAGGTAAATTTAGCTTTTAAGTGGTCAGTCTTTCAGGTTTCTTAAACTTTTGCCAGAGTTTTTAAGTTTTTGTATTATTTCCGATTGCACTGTTTTGTGAAACGTCATGGAAAAACAAAAACTAGCCCAAATGGGGTGGAAAAGGGTGTGAGAAGAAATGAAAAAATTTCAATTTTCCCGCTCGGATCGGTGTTTGGCACAGAAAATATAACATTATTCGAACGCGTTTTCATTTTATCGGCCGATCGTTTTTATTATTGTAAATTGTATTTTTTTGTAAATTTGAAATTTCCACGTTGACGTCTTCGCAAAGAGCTTTTCATTTGACTTTTCCGAGAAGAACTTTATTCATTTGAGTTTATCACGAGAGAATTTTTTATGTATTCGGTAGATTCTGAATTGTTTTGACTTTTGGAAAAAATTCGTGGGCTTTTGTCACCGAGAAAAGGGTTGGGTCGTGTGCATAAATTACGGGAGATTTTTCCATTTGATTGTTACGTATTTCCACGATAAGAATCGTATTTCGTGCGTCACGACGCAGACTTTTTAATTATGTTGTACGGGAACCGGAGCAGAACAACAAAAAAATAACTTCTTGTACCTCGTGAAAGTTTGCGAGGAAGTGAAAATTAGTTTTTTTTTAAATTTAATTTTGGTCTTGAAACATTCTTTGTAATTTTGGCCTTTCTGCCTCAAAACTTTCTGCCTCAAAAAACAGTTTTGTTGTTTCAAACTATTTCGAAAATGAAATTCGTGTTTTTTAAAACTGGAGGCGGACTTGAAAAATAAATTATTTATTTATTGCATTTTGGAGCGGTTTTTTAGTCTCTTTTAAAATTTCGCTTTTATTAATATTTATCATTAAACAGTCTAAATTATTTTGACTTTGAATAACACTATAACACTGCATAAAACAAATGTTGAATATTTATGTGAGTTTAGATTTTGTCAACTGAATGCAGTAATGTTTGCATTTGCTCTTCTTTCTTCTGCTTTCAGAATCCTCACGGGAAACTACAGGGCTTTCAAAAACTTCAGGAGTTTTGGCACTTCTGGAACATCCGCCAGATGCTGTTCAGGTTTGGATCGAGTTTTACATTAACAGTTCTAGTTAGTAGTTCTGCTGCTGCGGGTTGTGTTACTCTGCGCATTATTCGGGAAACTTAAGTTCCAACAAAAAACAATGAGTTATTTTATTTCCAATTGCCGAAGTCTTACCTTTTAAGTTTTTTTATTTTTCTAATTCCCACTGTTAAAAAGAAATTTATCCAAAATTAGTGGATATTTATTTTAGAAAATAACATAGAAGATAATGTAAAACAATTTTGACGGTCTTTTTGGGAACAATGTCTCCAACTCTTATCTCTTATATATTGTCCTGACGTCCACAACTATGTATGATATGTGGAAATTGCCTATACTGTACATTATATTTATTGATTTAGCCATTGTATTTACTGTCGGGCGAGGAGATTATTCCAGAACCAGGGACGATTCAGGTGTTCCCTGTGAATCCCCCAATCCGTGCGCGTACGTCATTGTCTTCTCTTGTTTATCTCCCGAACAGTTTCCCTTAAAACTCCCTCTATTGCTACAAATAAGTACAACATTTAAGGGTTAAATATTAATAAAATCTTCCCTCCGCGAAGTATTCGGTTCGACATTTCGACTCATCCAGAATTAGAGATCATTCGGGAGGTATTAGCCAAAGCCCTCAGAATTATATCCTTGATTAAGTGGAAATCCCGTGCGCCATTTTGTGTCGCAAAAAATAATTATCTGGCTCTCCTGTTCGGGTCCTTGGAATTATTTTATTTTGCTCCGCCTGTGTGCTTTTCCCTCTTTGTTCTGACACTGTTTCTCCCGATGAAACACTATACAGTGTTTTGACAATCCTTACCGTTGTCGAGGAACCCATTTGATTCTTTCCACTCAGTAGTGGCTAATGCAATAAAATCGCGAGTGCGAAGTACTGTAATCACATTGACCATCGAGGAATTACGCTCACTCGGAAAAGTGGAAAACTTTCTAAATTAACGACGGCGTTTAATATTCTTAAAAGAAATTGCATCGGATGAACTCTGAGCTTTTAACGAAAGGTAAAAGTTTTAAGGGGTCGTAAAAAAAAGAGAAAGTTTTAAGATCTTCCATTATAAATCGATTTCTTAGCAGTTCTCTCCTTCTGATGGAGGGGGAAAAGATTTCCGCAGCTGAATATTTTAATCGCACCCCGTGGAATTTGTTTCTTTCTCTTTTATGTTTTGAGGATAAAAGTTTACGCCTCCAACAGCGAAAGGTTTTGGATTTTAGCCCCGAAATTAACTAACTTGTTATGTTTTCACTAACATTCTCCCTACTCCTCCCAATGCGTACGTGAGGAGATATTCAATAAATATCAGTAACGAACTAATAATGGGTTTTCTATTCGAATCTTCACGACACCCTGCTCGCTTTGGATAGTGCTAATGACGTCTTGTTTCACAGTATTTTCTCGGTTTTTAATCAATCCGACTTGTATTTGTTTTTGTCGCCCACATAACTTATTTAAAGTACGGAGTCATGCTTTCATTAATAACTGCATACGTCATTATGTTTTTCCTATTGTCCAGAAACTCATCTTTTTTTTGCACACAAAATGTTGTTGTATTCTAGTGCATTTGCATTTGCAAAAAATGCAAAAATGTTCCTTATGTTGATACTCTTGTTGACTTCCTCAACAGACAGCTGATTTTAGTTCGTTCTCCCTGGGCATGTTTGCGGAACGAACGAGCTACACCATATATCTAAATGAGCAGAAAAATTTTAGGTCCTGATCACTAAATGTATCCAAGTCCAGGGCGATAAGACTCGGAGTCCCGACTCAGCAGTAACGGTCTCTGGGTTTATCTTAATACAATTATAGGTTCGTTCTCATCTGTTTTAAACTTAAATTCTAACGGTGTACTTATACCTTTTCAATCTAAAATCCCGAATTCTTTTAATGATCCTCATCATTCTTCTTTGTCGTTTACGTTAATTACCGGCATCGGCAGCAGGAATTCTCTTCGGAGGCATTGTAGGGATAAAAAATTGAAACTGAGTTCAACTGAGTTCAACAGAAAATGCTGCGGCCGAAAAACTAATGAATGCACTGAATCACAGTTTTACTTTTTTATCTTTTGCGGACTGTTAGCAAGTGGTAGAGTGGTAGCGTGTGGAATTAGACTTTCTACTGTATGCAACCAGTCTCGCCTTCTTTGTACCATTTGATTTTGTTCTGAATACCCATTTGGTGTCAATGATTGGTGTATTTATTCAGGGTTTTATACATTCTTTCCGTTATTGTGAACTTCCGGTCGTTTCCGTCGATGACTCCTAACTGAGAAGATGGCGTCTTGAGGTGTTTCCTCTCCTATTATCTATTCGTGTTTGTGTCCGGCAAATCAATGCGTTGAGTAAGTCTTCGTCTGCTTCAGTATCCAAAGGGTTAGTTTGTTTTATCAGAAAATTCATTTCTTTGCAAACTTCTTAAGATTTGAGGCATAGCTTGTAGTCATAGCTTCTGCAACATTTGTGGTAGTTTGATAAGCCGACTTTAGAAGAAGTAGGTTCCAACCTGTTTCCTTTAACGGTGTATAATACAATCGGTGCCCGAATATAGAATTGTGTGCGGGAGAGGTTCCCGGGGCGGCCGGGAGGTGTCGCCACGGGGGCCGCTCAGCCGTTGGCCGTTGGCGAACGGATCGAAGCGTTCACACGGGGAATGCAGTCATGCGCGGTGCGCGGAACGGTTAGCTGTTCGTCTCTCTCTCCTCCGGCTCGAAAAACCGTTCGCCAGCAAGTGAAGCACTCAAGGTGGTTGTACAAACATCGCGGTTAGTAATCCTTTTGCGGGTTGTCAGTTCCTGGCAGGGAGGGTGAATGCCCGTGCGGAAATCGGGGGTTTGGCGCGAAATCGGCGGTGGTGTCGCCGAGGGGTCGTTGGAGGGGTTCGCTCTTGGAAGGGGATGTCACTCACATAGCAAATAAATCAAGTACATGTGAATGAGAATGGTGGTGTTGTGATTAATAATTTGTTTTTGTGTTCGCTCGTTTAAGTCCGGGGTGAAAGTGGGGGGAAAGAGTGCGAGCGGTGTCTTTTTAAGCAAATCCACCCTTTTTCGGGCTTATAAATTAAATGTAAGGGGTTTAATATGATTAAGTGTCGAATCTGTGCGTCGGAAAGATGTTCTCGTTTCACGTCAAATGGATCTTAGTAATTGCTTGAATGACAGAAATTGTGCAGGTTCTCTTCTAATTAAGGTAAAACATTTTTTGTTTTGATGAGGCTTTTTCGACCGGTTCGGGGTCGAAATCATCCGCGAGCGAAAAAGCACAGATTCGCGCGATCTGTGGCTGTTCCACAATTCCCGGAGGAGATTTTATTACTTCCGAACTATTCAGACATTCGGAAAATCGGCGATATAAGATTTCGATTTGTTCTGACTCTGACAGTTATTGTCTGCGATTGAGTCTCCACCGATAACTTTATTTCCGATTATAGCGTTTTTATTAGTATTGTTACCGTCTCGTTTGTCTCATTCTGTCCTTGACTGTTTGTCAGTGACATACAAAAAAGAAGGGGAATATTGGAGTGAAGTAATAATATTTATGAGATTAGTTTTGAGGTAAACACAGAAATAAAATTGGAGGAATAAACCTTTTTATATAGAGCCGGAAAGGCTCTTTTTCGAGTCGAATTCTTAACATCCAACAATTGAGATAATGAATCAACTTAAGAATAAATTGTAAAAAATTAGGGAATCGGAAAAAGGGGAGAGAGAATCGATCTCCCCTTGTGAGGGTGGAGTCAGAGTCCAGTCGGAGTTGAAGGAACCGAAAGCTGGAGCGAACCTTTCAGAAAGGATTCTCGCCTTTCCAAGAATCGTGTCCGACCTCCTCTTTTGTGCTCCCTCCCCATCCGGCTTTGTTTTCTTTAAAAATAAAACTTCAAGTCCGGTCGTTTTGTTTTCGAAAAGGATTTATTGGTTCATCACCGAACCAATCACATTGGGATTTCTGAGTCCGCCATCAAAAATAATATATTTATATTTATGGTAAGATAAGCCCAAAGCCCAGACTGAGTCGGGACTCGGAGTCTTATCTATAAGATGAAGGTCCTTGGACTGCTGTTTCTGGGGGCAGGTGGCGACGCAGAGGGACCTCTGTCCCTCTTTGGTCCGCTGCAGTTTTGGGCCTTGTGGCCCACTTGGTTGCAGGAATGTATTTCTACCAATTGCGTAAATAACTAAGAAACTATTAAATCTTGTATGTGAACTCCATTATTGTCATAAATCATAAAATAATTAAAACATATATTTCTAAATTCAGTTACACAAAGCCATAAGAACGCGCGCCATTTTTTCTCGAAAGTTCTTGACAGAGTAAAAAACTATAGTACATTTAAAAACAGAGTAAAACTACACATTTCACAACAGTTATTCTATATATTCTTAAAATATAAGGAAAAGCACAAAGGCGGTTTTGCTGAAAAGTTTACCTTGGATCTCCACCGTGAAAAAGGTTCTGACTTTTCCATTGAGGGTTTTCCATTAACGAGCGAAGAGGTCGAAGGGCCGAACGAACGGAATCGGATCTGAATTTAATGCCGGCCGTAATTACTCACAATTATCCGATGCATAAAATCCCTGCAATAACGTCATTGTGCGACCGCCGCTCCGAATTTAAACCTAATTAATTCTTCTAAGGGATAATTTCATTAGGTCCATTAAATTTTCAACCGAGCTTTAATTCGGGCAAAACACTTACTGCTGTAAAATGTTTTCCATTAATGATCAAAGGTTTGTTTTCCTCGCTGGAACCGGTCCAAGGACGACATAAAACGCACGCAAGCGTGACTCGAGGTCCTTTAATCTCCGCGTACGTAACGCGTTTTCGATTCGGACTGCCCCGTTGGCCGTAGGGAAGCAGTTTTCTTTGAAAGCACATTTGCCTTGCGAGGGCTGCAGAGGCGGAAGGGTCGCGGCAGTCCTCGCCTGAAAGGTTATCAAAGTAAATAATTAATTAACTAAGGGTGATAAATAAAACAGGGCCCGAGGAAGTTTTAAAAAATGAAACAAAAGACAGACATCTTCCGGAAGGTTCTTTCGGGAAGGGAAATCCGTTAAGGGGAGATTAAAAGTGAGAGTAAATGAAACGGCTCGAAAAAGAGTGAATTAATTAATTAATTAGCTTCCGCGTGGACAATGTGTTCTCTTGATTACCTTTCCAATAACCGGAGAATTACGCGGACCGAATAATTGCCTTAATTGGACAACGACCGTATTACACGAGAACGTAATGAAACTCCGGCGCCAAATCCACTTTAATTCAAAATTGGCTTTCTAATGGACTTAGGAAAATCAACGCTGATTATCAGAATGAAACGCCCCCGTGCAACCCCCGAGCGGAAAAACTGCAGAGTGAATTGGAGGACACCCCAAAATAATCGCCGCTGGGGGTGGGGGGTTGAAGTTGAAGAAAAACAAGGCAAAAATTGTCATTACTTTTTTAATTGTCAATTGAAAACGGGTTTTTCTCCTCTTCGGAATCCGACAGATTGAATACCACTTTGGGTAATTATTCCTGATTTTGGTGGAGGGCAGTTAATTCCATTTGAAGGACAAACAATAACGTATTTAGTCCAGTAATCGGTCGCCCTTTCATTCGGGGTCGCCGATGGGGTCGAATAATCTCCATTTTTATTTGGAGATATTTTCTTTTGCCGAATGTGAATCGCAGTGAAAGAAGCAACCCCCCATTGCAACCCCCCAAATATTTTATTTTGTATGTAAGGCCTTCCCTTCTGCGGGCGCCCTGCAGACGTCACCCACTGCTGCCGACTCGCAATGATCCGCGTCGGTAACCATCACATTTATTCATCTCTCTTTGCCACAATTAATGTTTTCTTTTTCTAAGGTTTATTTGTATAACTCCAGTGGTTATCAACAATAATTTTATATTTGTTGTTTTCTTCTTTCCACGGGAAAGAATTACACGTAAAATCCACCCCCGCTTCACATTAATATTTTGCGTATTGGATTATATAATTATTTCCGGAGGAGAGAAATAATATTTTTCTGCGCGCGATTGCGAGGATCATAATTCTTAGAAAAGTTAATTTATGTATAAAAGTCTTCCTTCTCAGTAATTCTTTCGAATCGAAAGAAAAAAGCTTAAATTAGGAAAATCGTTGTCGCCTGAAGGAAATTGATTAGACTTTTTTGTGTCTTTAAACACGCGGAAATCTAAACATTTTTTCGCGGGCGGAAGTCTGTTTTGAAAATGAGAAAAAAAAAGAAAATCTCACATAACATAATTAATACAGTATCACAAGTATAACAAATGTTGCATTTTGTTCGACATCGGAGTTATCTACTCGGGGTTGCTTAGCAGCTGCCAAAATAAAATTCAGCCTCGAACGCCAACTAATAACTGACCTCCGGTATCTTCCCTTCCGTCGGGAAATTCTCTGCAGCCGTGGAAATTCGCAGGAGGAATCAGATGAAACAACCCGGAGAAGGTTTGCTCCGAGGAAATGGGAGAGTTTCTTTCCAAATTTAATTTTTACTTAATTTTTGGAGAAAAAGAAAAAATCTGTCGAAAAGGCAGAGAGAAAACTGAAAACGGGATGATGTAATTTTTCTGGGTTTTCTTTTCCCGTTTCACGGTTAAAGTAAGCCTAATTAAGCCTGTATTTCCTTCTCTGAGAAACACTTTTGCCTTCCCTCGTTGAAACCTTTATTTTATGTGCTTTCTTCACTTGGAACGCGCCCATCCTTGCGTTATCTCGCAGAGCACCGCCTACGAGACCTCTCGTTCCGGGATTAATCTCCTCCCCGAATAATAAAACTTTATGTTTCATAAACATTTATGCCCCTCGGAAAAGGAGCGCACCATGACGAAGAGTCACGTTTAAAAATTAAGGAGGAAAGGCAGACAGCTCCCCAAAAGGACATGTTCAAAAGACTTCAGCCCCGCCCCATTCGCCTGAAATTCATTCTTTTCTGCCGACTTTTGACTGACGTTAGTATTAAGTTTTGTGATATTAACTTGTATTGTTATTTATGATATTAAATGTTACTACTCTATGTATTTTATTATCATGTGTTTGTATCTCCCTTTTCCCCCTTTTGTAAAGGGCAAATATAAACGCATCGAACCCTTTTGATTATTTTTATTTGGCTCTCATTTTCAGAAGTGATTTTAGAACGTGACCGGATGCACGAATCGGTTTCTTCCCTTAATTGCATTTCGCCCCCGGAGGTGAGGAAGGGAGTTGAACTGCGATGAGCCGCCCTCACGAGATGACCTCCCTCCCCACCACCTCCCGCCTCGACATCGGCCGCCCTCCCCAATCGAAAATGTCACCCTCGACATCATTTGTCTTCGTCCCTCGCAGAAACAACTTATTTAGAGCTTGAGAAAATAAATAACGTCATATTCCTGTCGCGTTATGCGGCTCTCTTAATCATTTCCTTCGAGTGGAGATAAAGGAGATAAGGAGAAGAGAAGCATCGGCCGACTTTGGCTGTATAAATGCATAAATTAGGGCCTCCATGCTTTCTTTTTTAAAGAATGCAATGAGGAATTTATAAAGAAGAACTTTTCCTAGACAAACGAGGACATTCTGGGAAAAAAGAAGGACTTTGAGTGGACAAAGAATGACTTTATGTGTTAAAAAAGTTTATTTCAGGACCAGGTTCTTCTAACCCTTTACAGCCACACAGCAGCGGACGTCCTGCATTCCGACTTTGTTATCAGAAGTCAGCGGTCGTCTTCCTGTCCGAAGGGGAATCAGGGAAGGGTTGTAGCGAAGCAGTCCAACCCCTGGAGCTCGTTGGACATCCCTGGCTCGGGCGGGGGTGGGGGGTGAGGGGAAGTTCCAATCTGAGCGAAAGGAGAAATAACAGGTTGCGCTTTCTCATTGCGAAAGACTTAAATTCAGATTTATTTCGAGTCATTATTTTATTTATTTATTATTAGGGCATTTATCGAAGGGGTTTCGTTATTCCGACATGACACGCCATTTTACATGGGGGCTTTCCCGAATTAAAGTTGAGGTTTCGGCGGCTCGTGCCTTTTGAACGTGGTGACCTTCGACCTTTGCAGAGATTGTCACGCACTGATTGGGGCTTGAGGGGGCCAAGGAGCGTCCGCCCCGTCGGTTGGGGAGGGATGGGGATTGTTTCCGCTTTCATCAGATGGAAATGTCCGGTAATTCGTTAATTAAAAGAAGCAAAAGTAAACGAAGGCCGCCATCTTTGAAGCGAACGAACCCATTTGCATTCGCTCTAAAATTTCATCCAATTAACGGAAATCATTTTAGTAATTAAAATTTTAATTGCGCGGTTTAAATGGACGTAAAAGATTAATAATTGTTTTAATTTTGTTAATATGTGATGTAAAAAAAAGGGAAAATGTAAATAAAAGTAAAAACCTTTAAATACGATCGCATTGGCCAATCGTTTTATTTTTAATCCACTTATTTTACTTTTTATTTCTGACAATTTTTTTATTTACTTTTTTTTTTTTAAATAAAACCTCTCACATTTCATTTTGAAAAAACTTTTTTCTTATTTAATGTCTGTTCACCGAACGTCCTCTTTTGCCCACTCTTTTGCCCACCGAAAGCCCTTTTTTACCGAATGTTCTCTTTTGTTCATAAAATGTCCTCTTCTATCCAACAAATGTTCTTTATACTCTGAATGTCCTTTTCTGTTCACATAAAGTCCTTTTTTCTACTGAATGTCCTCTTTTGTCCACTCACAGTTCTTTTTTTACCAAATGTCCTTTTTTTACCGAATGTCCTCTTCTCCCAACGCAGTGTCCCTTTTTGTTCACTCAATTTTTTCTTCTCTTCACCGAATGTTCACTTTTGAATGTCCTCTTCTGTCCAACAAATGTCCTTCTTTACACACTAAATGTCCTTTTCTGTTCACTCAAAGTCCTCTTCTCATCCCTAATAATTTGATAATCCCAAAAATATTTCACCCCTACGTTTTCATCCCCCAATATGTTTTCAGCTCTTGAGCGTGCTTATATTCCCTAATAAGTTTTCAACCCCCAACATATTTTCATCCCCTAAAATGTTCTCAACCCCAAAGATGTTTTTAAACTTTTATTATTACACTACTTATTTTCATGTTTTTGTCCGCTAAAAAAAATTGGATTTTGGGGGCGAATCGCAAAAGTTTTGAGAAAGTTTTTGGTTTTCGGTGAATCCTCTTTTTGTCGAGTTTCACTTGAGCACTCGCGCAAGAGTCAGCAAAGGAGCGACACAAACAAAGTGAGAGCCTTCGGCTGCAGAAAGCAGAAAGCTTTTGGCAAGTCCTAATTGGATTCCGGCGGGAACGAGGCGATAATCGAATCACCAGTTCTGACTCGGCCATGCATTACTCAAATGAAAATGCAAATGCCCTAATTAGGAGTATTATTTTGGCGAGTGCTGAGTGGGAAATTGCGACTGCTGACCCGAACGCCCAACACCCAAATGATTCACCAATCGGATTTCAGATCGACTTTCCTCTATTTCAGTCACTCAACAGTGTTCACAAATACTTTTCTGATGGTTTCGCTGACTAAAAATAGATGAGTCAGTTCTTCTTTCTCTTTTTTAGTTATTCTTTCTCTTTCTGAGTGGTTCTTTTCCTTTGTTTTCGCTCATCTTCTTCTCCACTTGAGGAATCATAAAACTATCCGATGGGCGTTTTCTATGATTTAAACATTTTCTTTGGTAATTACGTCAGTTGAACGGCCAATAAAACGCCAATAAAAGATAAAAGGAAGTGGATTTTAATGATTATAACTTTGGAAATAAAATATCAAACAGGAATTCGAATTCGGGGCGGAGTGGCGGGGGGGGGGAGAGAGGGGGTGAGGGGGTGAGGGGGGAAACGAATGCCTGGAAAACAGTCAGCTCGCGTCTCTTCCTCTTTTCTCAATATCAGAATTCATTACGTCGGGCGAATGGTAATAATCCTCCCCCCATCATTCACCCGATAAAATCTTTGGGTTCTCCGCCCCCCACCGCCCCCATCGCCCCCATCGCCCCTTCATCCCCCGCCCCGCCGATTAATTTTTATTTCAATGACTTCAAAATGGGAGAAATTTCTACTTTTTTTTAAGCGTCTGCTCCCGTTGCACTTCTTCACCCCTTCTTTTTGTAAAATTTTACTTTTCCAATTTCCTCTTTCACTCCCCGACTAAAAAAAAAAATTTTCATGGGGGAATTTTCGGATGGCGCTTCTCCTTGTGCCGTTGCTCGCGCGTGAAAATATTTATTAAATTCGATTGCGACGAAATGCCGAACCCGGGGGATGCAACCCTTTCCTTTGCAAATATTTCAGTTGAGAGAACGAAGGAACGTTCCTGTGTTTCCCTTCTTTATATTGAATTGATGCCATCGCGGTTTTATTTGGGTAAATATTAGAAATTTTTATATATATATTTTTTTTGTTTAACTTACAGTATCACCTCAGCAATATTTATTATTCGTTTATTTTATTAATAATAATTGATACATATATAAACTGTTTAATTTGAAATAATATATAAAATCTGATGTATAACAATAAATAATGTAAACTCCAAAATATAAAAGAATAAATTATATGTATAAATAGAATACTGTAAAAAATATAGTTTTTATTGAGTGAATAAGACTGTATAACGCCGTCTCTGTCTGAGACAGAACGTCCATCTTTCTTTGATTTTCTCTTGTGCATTCTTTTATCCTCAGAGTCAACGAACTGAGACCGGAAGCAAAGCCACCCTCAGCTCTGGAATCGTAAATACAGAAAGCTGTCGTTGATGGTGTAAAAAGGATGTTTTGAAGGAGTGAGCGGTGCAGCGGAATCCGACACGGGAATAAATCACCCGAGACGGTTATGGCTTTTCGTAGAAAATAAAATCGGGCTCCCCCGCCCCTGGGGGCAGGGATGTCAGGAGATGATTCACTGCCCTCTGCACCCCCTTCCCCAAAATCTTTCACTTCCAACTCCCGGCAATGCGTTGTGGGGAGCCAATGAGATTGCGGCGCTCTCGTGTGTGTGTGTGTGTGTGTGTTTAAATGTTATCAAATGTTTATAATAAAAGAAATAAATATATATAAATAAAATATAAAAGTAATTATAATGATAAAAAATCAAATAATGAATGAATTTAAGAGAATTTGCTCTGATACGCCTAATTATAATTATACAAATTGCGTATATTTTACGCATCGCCGAACTCCAATTAACTGATACTTCTGTTAAAAGAAGGAAAAGATAAAATTAACAAATTTTTTTAATTGTTTTATTATAAAAAATATGACTAAAAATGTGTTAATAACTTTATTAAAACCCGCATTTATTTATTGTACACTCTTTTGTTCATATTTACGTGTTGCATATTAATATTAATACTTACAATTAAGTATTACTCATTTTTTATACACTCAGTTATACTTAAATTAGCCTAAATTGCTTAAAGATTAATCTAATGTATTAATTAAAAATATTAATTAATGATAAAGATTAAGTTAACTTAAATTGTTGGGCGTTTACCCAAATAATGAATAATTTTTGAGGAAAAGTAAAAATAAACTCAGAGTCATTATTTTTGAATTTGGGAAATTCAAGGAATTTCCAAAATGAATAAATTTTTTTCTGACCACACGAGAGACGGCATTCATAAAAGCTTCAAAGGAAGAGGAGCTTTCCGAAAAGCTTTTCGACCTAATAAAATTTAATTTATTTTATGGCCGGACAAACCGAACGAACAAAGAGTCGGAGTCGATAAAAAGGCGGAAGTCACTTATGACTCGAGCCGGGCTTCCATTTGCGTCGCGTCAGCGATATCAGCAGTGCTGCCACGAGGCGGAGAAAGGCTTTCTAGAATTAATCAAGGACGAAAGAAGCTGAGTCGGAGTCTGGGGAAACTCACGTGCCATGACCCGAACGGATTTCTAAAGCTTTGGGGGCGGAGGGGATGAAAGGGGTGAAAGGGGTGAAAGGGGTGAAAGGGGTGAAAGGGTGCCTTTTCGAGCAGAAGAAGAGTCGCTTCGCACTTTTATTTATTTTTTTCCCGTTCTATACCTAATTAGCTTCATTTTGGACTTTCTAAAAGTTTGGGACTTTTTTAATTTGAGCGCTTTCGTCAAAGGGGGAAATTCCAGAGTGAAAAACAAACCTCGGCGGTGTTCGACTGTTTCATCCCCCATTGGCGGGAGAGGGGTGAAAAAATGAAAAATGATTTTTCATGCATCAATTCGGTCTTTTCTTTTCGAATCGAACGACTGTTTTGATTTATGAACGGTTTCGACAATGGCTGACGGCCGTTCGAAAGAAACCGAAGCTTTAAAGCTTTTCCCAAATTAAAAACCGGTCAAAGACTTCATTTTTATCTCACTAAAAAATATTAAATTAAAAAAGGAAATTATTTAAAATTAAAAAAAAAATTATCTTGAGAAATCGTTATAAAATAAAATTAAAATAAATTACTTTAAAAGTTAGTCTGAAAGCTTTTTAGAAATTAGAAAACTCCGCCTTTCCGCCATTTCGTGTAAGTATTAAAACTAATTTATGAATTATATCTCACTAAGAAAACTAAATTTACTATCAAAATGTGTTATATTATTTTTCAATGAGTTTTTCCAAAAAACCCCGAAAATCATTATAATTACTGGAAAAATATTATTATTAAAATAAATAATTAATTATTATTAGAATAAATAAATCACATTTTTATGATATAAAGAATATTATAAAATAGGATTAAAATATATTCATATTTTTAGGGTAAAAACAACTCTGAAAAGATTTTTAAAAATTCCATCGGAATTTGAACTTCTTTTTGAACGCTTAAGTTGGCAATTCTGGAATTGTCAACGGTCAACTGCGCCCTCCATTTATACTTTTTGTTAATCAATGAAGGACTGTCTTTTTTGGGAAAGTCGCGGACGAACGTCGAATGAAACGAATTCAAAAAGAGACCAGGCCGCACCTGAATTCTTGACCGATGTCAGTCGTCGAGGAATGTTTTATTTCCTCTTTTCCTTTCGCGTGAACGTTTCTCTCCTCCGCCTTCCTTTTTCTCATAAATTCATCTTCGGCCAACTAAAACGACCACTTTCACTTTCGGACCTTGTTTTCCTCCCTCGTGCTCGCCCCAATCCAGAGAGCATTTGCGCACTAATGCAGTCTTTCTGTCAGCAGTCGGAGCGCTGATGACGTGGCCTTTATGAGCGCTTTTATTTCGCGGGAGCCCAAAAGGCGGCAACAAAGGCCGGATCACCTCTTCATTGTCGTTGGACAGCTCTGTCCTTCTGTCCTTCTGTCCTTCTGTCTCCTTCGGAACTGTTGAACTCGCTTTTCTTTTAAATTTGATTTTGGGAAAAGCATCGCTCACAACGAATGTTCTAAAATTGTTTCGTACATTTGAAAAGTGTGATAACAGCATAGAATGTATATTTTGTATAACACACCTTAGTTTGTATAACTTGAAATCTAAGTTGTATAACATAGATGAGTTTGTAAAACTTGAACTCGAAGGCTGAATAGAGAGCGAATATATTTTATTAGGAAAAGAGTGAGGAAGTTGAGAGCGAAGCTGGAAGCTCCGAAAGCTCTCGAAAGCTCAAAGCGAGGATCAATATTTACGTTATTTATACTCATTATTTATGTTATTAGGGAAAATATTTAGCGGTGGCTCTTTGAAAAAGTCAGCGTTCAGCGAAACTGAGGAGAAGCAAACAAAACCAAGACGATTCTGATTGGCTCCCCAATTTATTGCCTCCCCTTCTGCTAACTTCGCCCTAAACTTTCTGTTTGATTTCACCCTCGCATCCGTTCTCACTCGGGGAAGGGGTCATTTTGACCTCTCAGCGCTCGGGGAAACACCAACGCCAAATCCTAATATTATTTCCTTTAATTAATGGGCGGCCTCCGTTGTTTTCGCTCCCATTAAAAGACATAGATTTTTATTCATTAAAACTAAGCAAAAAATAAACTAATGAATTCGGAGCTCATGAATAAACCAGCAAATCTCTCTCTCTCTCTCTCTCGAATAAGAAGAAAAAGAAATGACCGAAGAGCATTATTTCATCTTTAAAATGGAAAAGAAAAAATTTAATTAATGCAGAGTTCCAACTTTGTTGAAAAGCAGAGAAGAAAAGTGGAAAAAATGTTCATCGAAGAGAGTCAGAGTCTCAAAATTATGCGACACTTAAATGCAAATTTAAACTGGAAAATATTTAAAATATCCAGCAGCGATGCAGCCAACTTCCGCTCCTCTGCTGAATAAGAAATTAAACCCCGACAAACAGCAGCGCCCTGCTCCTCCACCCCCGCCTCCCGATTGCATCCCCCTCAACCGTCAGCAGTCAACAGAGAGCGATGCACATTAGTCTCAGTGTATTTGTTGGCTTTTATCTTCCTTTCTTCTTCTTTTTCATTTTCTTTTTCCCGTTTATTTTGTTTTTCCTTTTTTGCACATTTTCCCTGTTTAAAAATGAGTTTTTCGACGTTTAAGAAACCAAATGGAAGCCTTTATTTTGGAAAAGCGATGCCGAAGTAGAAACAAATCTTGAGTGAGAGCTTAGAAAGCTCTCGAATCGGTGGATGGGTGCGTCACTCGCCAAAGGCTCATTTCCTCTCAAAGGAAAGCAGCAAACAAAGGAGCCCTGAATGGAGCCTCCTCACTGCTGAATGGGTCCGCGGGCGACCCCCGGTGACCCTGGGGTGGAAATCATCTTCTGCTTCCGTCCTCGGAAGCTCTCCACTTCCGGCGCTTTCTTCCCTCGGCTAAATGAATTTGGAGCTCATTAGCCCCGAGGAGGGGAGGGAAACTTCTTTTGAGACTCGCCCATGTTTTTTCGCCCTCGAAAGGGGAGATAAAAGAAATCATTAAAAAGAAAAATAACTTTCATCATTAAAAGCGCTCAAATGTAAGTATAAAAAAGTTATTTAATTTTAATTAATTTAACTGAGTTAATAATGTTTTTCGTATTTTTTTAAATTATATTATTATCTATTGTATTGCAAATATTAAAATTATAGAATATATATTAATTTGTAAATTCTATTATTGTATTTATACATCAAAAGACAATCGGTGTAATTTAATGTTATATTTTTAAAAAAAAAATTTATTAAATTTATTAAAATTTATTAATTATTTTTAATAAAAATATAACTATATTTTATCCCTCTGTTGTACAGAAATTTTTACAGTATAAAAAAATACAAATCGCTAAATATTAAATACTAAATTAATATAAATTACCAAAATAACAGAACAAAATATATTATTTTCCTTTATCAAGGACACTCTTACTTTCTCTTTTGACTATAATTAAATTATACTTTAATAAAAAAAAGTATTTTAAATTTGTTAATTGCAATGAGCGACGTTGCCATTTGGTCTGCGTTGTGTGCGTTAATGCAACGCTGCGGGGGCAACAAAAATGTTAATAATTTTCTCTCTGTTCAGATGAGAACTTTTTTCTTTTTAACTCTGCTCAAAATATCGCTCTCTGGCAGGGATAATCCATTTTTATTATAAAGATTGATTGCGAGGTTGATGGATGTTGGAACCGCGAGGGATTCCTCAATTTTTTTAACCGTTCGCCATTTTTCCGCCACCAATTACGACTTTAAGAGAGGATTCTTTACGGGAATTAAGACGGAACTTTGGACAGGAAAAGTCAAGAGAAGTGCGCGAGTATAAAAGCATTCAGCTTTCCCAATAGATTATAATTGTATTTATACTAATAATAAAATGTCCGCCGTTGGCAGAGGAAAAACACGTGTATCGTTTGTATGCTTTATATTATTCCATCTAATTTCCGTAATAATAATACTGTATAGCAGCCCTACATTTCTTTATTTAGTCAAACACATTCGCTACTTATTATTTATTTATTGAAAGGCGAACTCAACTGCGGCCCAACAGAAAACAACGGCTCAATTTTTAATGAAACGCCCTTGTTATTTTAAATAAACGGTGGAAAAGCGAAATTCTCGGAAAATTGATTTAAGGCGCGACTCGGGAACGTCGCTGCTCACTGGAAAACCTCTTTCCCTCTTTCCCGACTCGAAATCCGCCATTGTTCGCCAAAGCTGCGCCTGCAAGGGGGCGGTTAGGCCACACGCCACGCGCGTAACGGTCAATTTAAATTTTCATAACGGAAAAGTGAGCGACGTCGGCCTATAAAATGAAAATATTGGGCTTATCTTCGGGGGGGGGGGGGGAAGGGATAACTATGAAAATATTTAAGCAGCGCACGCGGGAAGAAAAACAAATGCGAATTTTAGCCGATTCCGAATGCGTCCGCTCTGAATAAACATTAACCAAATGAACATTAATTGCGAAATTAAATAGAAATGGGAACTTTATGAGGTGTTTGTTTAATCCCTTCTCGCGTTGATAATTATTATGTAATTAAAATGTCGGGACGGGAGCGTTGTCCGGCGGAGGAAAGAAATCAGCAGCAGCACTCGTTCGTTAACTGCTGTCGGCTGCTGCAGCGGAGCACCAGCTCCGGGATAAGCTCTCGTTAATGTGCTTTTTATTTATTTTCTCGGCCCAAAGAATTTAGAAAAGCGCATTCGTTTAGTGGTGCTGTCTGGTGGCCAGATTTGAACGTCTCCATATTTTATTAATAATAAATTTGGTGTGATTTATTTCGAGGTCGTCTCGTCTGAGATTATTAGTTTTACTGCTTTTTTTATTGTACCCTTTTTTAGATTTTTTTCATTTTTTATGAGCTTTATGCGAATTATGAGCGACAGAAGCACGCAAACAACAGCGGGAAGGAAGACAGAACGGCCGAAGACGTCATTTTGATCCACCGACTGTTTAAATGAAAGTTATCATTTTTTATATAGTTTTATATATAATATAATTTTTCCTCTAATTTGCCCGTGGGTGTTAGAGGGTACAATCTTTCTGGATGATGATACAATAGATATATATTATCTTTTTACCTTTTTGACCTGTGAAATTAATAAAAAGAAAACAAAGCAAGTAATTAAAACATATACTGTTATAGTATACCGCATTGAGGTTTAGAAGTAAAATACTAAAAAGAATAACTAAAAAGTGGCACAGAGTGGATGTAATACATTAATTAAGAAACAAG
The DNA here is from genome assembly GCA_028293925.1 of Brueelia nebulosa. Classification (NCBI taxonomy): domain Eukaryota; kingdom Metazoa; phylum Arthropoda; class Insecta; order Psocodea; family Philopteridae; genus Brueelia; species Brueelia nebulosa. The sequence continues at coordinate 971,415 of JAQIBA010000028.1, forward strand.
ATAATAAATAAATAATTACATAAGTTAACAAGCAAAAAATAAAAAGATAATGTAGCGGCAGCGATGAGAATAAACAATGATAAGAACAATGATAAGGACGGTGCGATAATGACCGCACCGTCCGAGTGTGGGAGAGTTAGTTGTATCTCGGACTTTACTGGTGTCAGAAGTAAGATCCCGCCATGGATGACGTGCGCGTTGTTCGACGTGAGATTTCGAAGATGTTTAATAAGATGGAGTTAGGGGTGCTCGAAGTCTCGGAGGACAATTGGGGGAGAGTCACCGAGTTGGCACATAAGTTAGCGGCGGCGCATGACACGATATTTGACGCGGCGACCGAACTTTCGAAAGAAGACAATGCGAAAATCGAGGAATACACCGGCAAAATACGTCGGTTACGCGAATTTTTGAGTCCAAAGAAGGGGTTGCAGGAAACCGGCACTGCAAACGTTCCCCAAAGTGCGGGCGCGTTGGTCAAGGTTCCGCAAGTGAATCTCCAGTTCTCGGGGCCTAGAGACTGGCAAATTTTCAAGACAATGTTCCAAACGGTGACAGGTTCGCTATCAGCCGAAGAGCAATTCGTCTTATTGATGCAGGCCATTCCCCGCAGATTTCGTCAAAATTTGCCTTCAGTTCCATCGGCCGATAACATCCAATGGATTCTGGACTATTTCGACAGACGTTTTGGGCCTAGTACAAGGAAGGTCCACCTGCTGGCTAATATTCGCGCAGTAAGGTTAGACAACAAGACTACTCTTCTCGGCTTTACGGACCGCCTCAAGGGATTACGGAAGCAGGCTCAAGAGTGTGGCGTGTCAGAGGAGGTAACAGAGGCGGCTATTACCCAACAGCTGTGGAACCAGTTACCGAAAAGACTGGCCGTACACCT
>JAQIBA010000280.1:0-36309 GCA_028293925.1 Brueelia nebulosa
AAAATACAAAAACGGTTTGATTTTAAGAAAGCGGTTTTTTCATCAACATTGGCAGCACTGATTTGCTTTGGTTTCCGAACATTTTGCCAGAAATCTGATAGAAAGAAATAACAATCTTAATTTAAACAAATTTAAACAAAATTTAAACAAATAACAATCTTGGAATTTAATTTAATCATTTATTAGGAGTTTGAACACATTTTCTTTTCTTTTCTGTTAAATTCAAATGAAAAATCATAAATCGATATTTCGAGATATCGAAATCTGAGTCTCAAAGGTAAATCGACTTCGATTGCGGCTACCATTTTGTTTGTACTAACATATAGTGTTTTAGTTTGAATATCATTTCAATTATTGTTGTGTTTTAATGCGTTAGACTGGCCAAATGTAATTTCTTTTAAACACTTTGTATATTATGCCTGATTTCTGATGTCTAGGGTTAAGGCATCCTCTTATTTTAATTGTTTTTAACTGATTTTAGGGCTCGTGATCGCGACCCACGCCAAAAAAGCGCCGGGTCGGATGTGTCCGACAAAGAAAATAAAAAAGAGCGTGGAAGGGAGAAAAAAAAGCGCTCGAAGTCAGCTTCCTCCACCAGTGGAAGTGGTAGCAGTAGTGGGAGGTGAGATTTCTTATATTTATCTCAATATTCACACTTAGAATCTGATTAATAGCGAAGTCGTCGTTTCGTTTTTAGTATCTCTTCCATTGAAAATCATACTTTTATAGACGATTTGAAATGTTTTAAAATAGAAAAGTAAATGTGAACAAAGTATTATTTGAAAAGAATTAATTTTATTCCCCGAAAGTAAATTTCGACTAAATGATTTATCGATGAAAAGTTGAAAAATTTCATTATTTTTCCGGTGCTTAATTTGGCAATTTTGTCCAAATGATAGTTTCAGTCATCTTTTTCATCTGCTCTGTAAGTGGCAGACTTCCTCATGTCATCCCCATCAGTAGATACAATTGTTTCCTCACCTATTTGATCAACTTTTAGAATGGCTTCTCTAACAGTTTCACTTAAAAAGGAGGGATACTGAATTTTTAATTCCAAGTGAAATTTGTATGTTTTTATATTGTGGTTCCATTTTCCAATATCAATCGGTTGAATTGTGTTTTTATTGCTAATTTCATCTAATGGGAAATCACAATGGAAGTTGCACTCTGGCAGACTTTGAGCCTCATCAAAGACAAAATACTTTGACCCCAAACACTTGTCTATTTTGAGGGGGATGTTGTTCAGTGTTGGGCATTCCAAGTTGGCGGTGACCACCAACCCAAACCGGTTTTTGAATCTGCTGATTATTTTTCTGTGGTCATATTGGAAAATTTCATTCTCAAGATTATTCAAATGCAGCCTGGAAAGCAAATTTAAGTGGTTTTTCAGTTTGTATTGCTTGCTTGTATTTTGTCAGGTCTGGCACTGACCTGGAGGAAGCTCTCTGCAGTTTGTACTGTCTCAGCAAAGCTGATGCAGTTTCAGTGTTTCTGTTTATTTCAATGGCATCTTCAAGCATCCAAAGATCTTGAAGGGGGTGAAAAAGATTTGTCCATCTGACATTGTTTCTTATGTATCTGCATATTTTGTTGAGTTGCTTCTGGAATTACAAGACATGATTGAGATATTCCGGTTGTAATCGAGTGTGAATACATTCTATAGTCACCCACCTCAGAAGTGGCCACAGAAAGTCCAATTGTGGGCAGTGCCTCCAACACATTAATGTCCCTCAGCTCATAGTGAGTCTGCAGTCTGTATCCGTTGTTCTCGAAGCTGTGCGAGAGAAGAGTGTGGAAATTGCTGAGGGCGCAGCAGTTCAAAATGTCGACCACTTTCACCCCAAACAGTGTCCTGTCATTTGCATCTGAAACGTTTTAACCCAATGTTTGAGTTGGCAGATGCAGAAGGATAAAATGACTTCTACGCCATAGTTAGTAGGTGAATAAACCGAATGTATTAAAAGCATACCGCGGTCGTCCTCAAACGCGCTTCCTTTGACCGTTTCCTTTGCGGACTGGTAATTGGCCACGGTGACGGCCTCGTCGCTCGGGCCGCGTCTTTTCATGCTCCTGCATATGTCCTTGAGGAGAGTCTCCCTCGTCATGTTGGAGACGAAGTTGTACACGTTGGGGAGGAACGTCTGCCGGTTGGTGGTCGATGTGATCTTGACCTCGACCGCGGAGGTCTCCTTGAAGTAGGTCTCGATGTGGAAGTCGAAGTGGTCGTAGAAGGTCTCCCCCAGGTGGAAGAGTGTGGTCGTGATCTCGGGCTCCATGTCTTTCTTGAGGGACTTGTTCCGAACGCTCCTGAGGATCTTGTCGAACTCGTCGAGGATGAGGCCCGCGGGGAAGCAGAAGTCGTAGCTGGGTTCCCGCATGTAGCGCCAGCAGTGGGCCTTGAGCATCTTCGCCTCGGAGAGGAGGATTCTCAGCACCTGAAAGGTTGCATGGTTATCACTTAGACTCGTGAAGCCCACTTTGCTGAAGGCTTACCGAATGCAGGAGCGCCAGGTGCAGATGCTCGGCTATCGTTAAACTCTCCGTCCTGTTGGCCTCCTCCTCGATGTTCTCCATCTCTCGCTCTATCGTTTCCTCGAGGCTTTTGAAGTGCAGGCGAAATATCGTCTTGGCGATTTCCCTCAGGTATTTACAAGTGGCTCCCAGGCGGGAGATCTCTGCGAAGCGCAGCTTTCTGAAGACCTCCTCGAGGCAGACCTGCGGGAGGTCGAGGAGCTCGATCCCCATCTCGGCCGAAGAACACGGAAAATTTGGACGCGAGGCCGAATCCGAAGCGGAAAATTTCCATCAAAACAGAGATTTTTTCTCGAGGAGTTTTTCCCCCTTTCGAAAACAACAGCCGGCCGCTGTTGCCAAACTGACGTTTGTTTACAATCCGTTTTGCGTTGCAGTTCCTCCGGAAGCAGTTCGCGGAGCTCGAGCGGGTCGCAGAGCAGCTCCTCCTCCAGTTCCGGATCCAGTTCCAGGTCGAGTTCCTCCTCGTCGAGCTCGAGTTCTTCGAGCGCGAGTTCCGCCGCCAAGGCCAGGACCAAAAGGAAGTGAGTCGCTCTCTCGGGGGGAAACCGAAACACCCGAAACCGAAACTGACGGTTGTTTGTTTTCAGGCCGGTAGAAGCCTCTCGCAGCAGTCCGGAAAAGAAAAAAGCAGAAAAGCCAAAGGAAAAAGATGAGCGAGATAAAGAGGCGAAAGACAAGGACAAGGACAAGGAGCGGAGAAAACCGGAAAAGGAGAAGGATAGAGACCGGGACAAGGATAAGGACAAGGACAAGGAGCGGGACAAGGACAAAGGGAAGACGAGGGGAAAGTCCAGGTCGCCGTCCCCCAAGCGAAAGAGGAAGGACAGGGACGTGACGCCCCGACCGACGAGAATACACATCGGCCACCTCACGAGGAACGTCACCAAGGATCACATCGTCGAGATCTTCTCTGTGTACGGGACGATCAGGTCGGTCGACTTCCAGATGGACAGATTCCACCAGCACAACAGAGGCTTCGTGTACATCGACTACGACAACGCGGACGAGGCGGAGAACGCGATGAAGCACATGGACGGAGGTGAGTGGGTGAGGGTGGAGGGGTGGAGGGGGATGGAGAGCGGAGGTTAAGGGTAGTTGTGTTGCAGGTCAGATTGACGGGCAGGAGATAACAGCGGCGCCGGTGTTGCTGCCGAAGCCGAGACCGTTACCCATTCGGCGTTCGTCGCCTCCCATGATGAGGGGACCACCGCCACTGAGAGGATGGCGTCGAACACCTCCGAGGTAATGTTGTGCGGGCATGGCAGTGGGGAGGAAGAGAGGAGAGAAATGAAATGGCTTCCATTCCAGGTTCCGAAGACGCTCCCCCATAATGAACCGCAGGAGACTGTCGCCCCCCAGACGAAGATCTCGGTCCCGCAGCCCCGTGAGACGGCGCCGCTACTCCCGCTCCAGTTCCAGCAGCTCTCGATAAAGGCTCGACGGGGACAGACCGGGAGTGTCAGCAAACGATGCAGTGAATTGAAGTTCGTCCGTTTAGGCAGATCCAAAGAAAAGCTCGAACGCGGTCCCCGAGGCGTCGCCCAGCATTTCACTCTTTCCAACAGTAGCAAATTCAACAAGTCGATCGGGCGTCGCTGACTGAACAATGTCAAAACGGAATCGTGCTCTTTTGCGGAATAAAGCAAATATAATGACTATTTCTATTTTGCAGTCTTAATTTGTCTAAGAGTTCCTTATTCAAAGCGATTATGGGTAACTTCCGGTTACCATTGGGTTCAACTTTTACAATGGAAGTAAAATGAATTTAATTAAGCCTAAATTTACAATATAATATATAAAAAACAAAAAAATAAAAGGAAAAGGTGTAATAAAGATGCGAGTTGTTGATGGAAAAGGACAGGACATTTACAAAGCATTCATTTTAGACTATTTTGTAAATAAAATTTATTAATTTCTAGTGAATGCAACGATAGCGCTTTAGTCGGGCGTGTGAGGAGGCTCTTGACTAAAATAAGGAGCTATTTCTGTGTTGAGGAGTGTGTGACACACCTGACAGACTCGGGACGGCCGCCTGCGGGGTCCACTCGATACTACGTGTGAAAGACAGCTTGGGCAGAAGATCTTGCCGCAGTGCCGACAGTGGTCCTGCAAAGGAGACAGAAGTCAGCAACTGACGGATGGAACGTCTGCGGGGCGAAGGGACGAAACGCCGGCCGACCTTTTTCCTGCCGGAGGAGGAGAACCGTAATTTACAACCGGAGCACTCGTCCACGTCGTCCTCGTGCTGCCATCTCACTTCCGTTCCCGCTATTCGAATTTTCTCTAGTTCTATCTGCAGAGACTGGGAGAGCCGAACGAAGTCCTTCTGGACCACCTCGCTCGTGTCGAGCTGCTGCTGCAGCGAGGCCACTCTGCTCTGCAGCTTGGAAATGTCTTCTTCGCACCTCCTCTGAAAGGCGAATCGGAGCTGTTAACGTGTCCTTCGTCCCCCCCCTCCCCGCGAATGAGTTTTAATTACGTTTTCCTTAATTAAATCGGCGACTTGCAGGTGCAAAGCTTTCAGTTCCTTCTTTTGTTCCCTATCGGAGACTGTTAACCTCTCCATCAGATTCTTCAATTTAGCGTTTTCTTCACGCGTCGCCAATAAGGATTTGCTGAAATGAGGAGAGTGTGTTCATTTATGTGAGATGGAAGAAAAGGGGGAAAATTACAAAAAAGAAAAAAGGAAAAATATGGAGCTGTACCTGAGTTGGGAGTTCTCCAAAGTCAAGTCGCTCTCTTTGGCGCTCCTCTTGGACAGTTCGCTGTCGAGCTGTTCTCTCAGCAGCTGAATCTCGCATTGGAGGTTCGTCGCCTGCTCCTCCTTCGCCTCCTGGGCGACCTTCGCCGCGATCAGGTCCTCGTGGCTCTTCAGCAGCAGCACCTGCAGCTCCTCGACGTTGTCCGGGAAGTTGATGGACTCCTCCCTGAGCTGCTCCGAGTGCTTCGTGTGCTTGCCCATGAGGTCGTCGTTCTCCCTCTGAATGGCCTCCATCTGGCCGTGGACCTTCTCCCGGTCGTAGGACAGCTGAGCCAACTGCTTCTTCACGTCCTGCTTCACTTCGGCGAAGGTCTTCCGCAACGTCTTCAGTTCGTTCTCGACACCCTCGTACAACGCTTTCAGCTCGGCGACCTGAAACCACAATTATCCCTTTTTCTGTTTTCTCCAAAGGCTTTTCCACCATCATTCCCGAATCGACCAACCTTTGTTTTATGTTCCTCCTTCTTCTCGTTCCACTTGTCCTCCATCGTTTTCCTAAACTTCGTCTCCTTGATCAAACCCTCCTTGAGCTTCTCCACGTTCTTCTCCAGGTTCTCCTTCTCCTTCTGCAGCTCCGTCACCGCCTTCTGCTGCGTCACCAGCTGCGCCTCGTAGTTCCCGCACATGCTGCACGAACTGCTCCTCGTCGGGCTCAACAGAGACGACGCCCCCACGCAGCCCTCCTCCGACCCCGCCCCCACCCCGTCCGAATCCTCCCCGAACGCCCTCTTCGGCGAACAGTTCCCACTCTCCTGACTAGCGTTCCGCGACATTTCACTCCCCAGTTTGCCCTTCTCGAGAGCGGAGTCACTGTACGACACGTACTCCGGCTCGTATTTGGTGAGTCTTTGCTCCGCCATTTGGAGTCTCGTCGTCAACTCGTGGATCTTCTCCTCCAGGGGGATGACCAGCGACCTCAATACTTTGGTGTCCTCTTGAGCCTTAAACAGAGAAACGCCAATGAGTGGGTCATCAAAGACTCCATCTCGTCCATTACCTTCTTCATGCTGTCTTCCAAATTGTCCTGCAGCCTGGACTCGGGGTCGTTGCCCAGTTGGCCGACCACTCTCCTGGCGAGGGTCTTCGCCCCCGAGAGCATGTTGCTGGGGGCCAGCAGCAGTCCCTCCTTCTCCTTCTCTCCCCTCAGTTTGTTCAGCTGTGACTCCAATAGCTGAATGCTCTGCTTTAATGTTTTCACTTCGCTCTGTGATGTGCTCGACACTTCAACGGTATCTGAAACGCCAATGTTATGCAGACATTAAAAAATCTACAAAAAACAAATATAAACTTTTCAGTGTACAAAATCATAAAAAAATACATTAACAAATATACTAAAAAATTAATTTAATTCAAAAAGTAAATAAATAACAAAAGGCAGATAAATAAAAAAGGTGATACAAAATCCAAATCTTGAAAAATTATATATATTTTTACCTATAGAAAAATTACATACTTTTTTAATAATATATAACTTAAAGGAAAAAACCTGAATTAGTTACTAATTACAAAACATAACTGACAAATTTATTAAAATTTTGGATTGTTTACTTAATTCGAAAACAGAAAACATAAGAGAAAAAAAAGAAAGAGCAATCTGGTATGTAATAAAGCAAAAAAGGAAAATAAGTATAGAATATATAAAAAGGAAGTATAGAATATAAAAAAGGAAAATAGAAGGTGATAACAGAAAAGATAGAAAAAGAAGTTAGAAGGAATATAAAAAATGAGATGGTTTATTAAAACAATTTGAAGGGCCTAATAATTATAATAAATATAAATTAAATGTTAATGAAATAACAAATCATAAATTAAATATAAAAATTATATAATTTGTTGCCTCACCTTGGACTATTTGATTCAGTGTGGCGATTTCTGCCTGAGCTTTTCTCTTTTCTGCCTCAACTTCATTTTCTTTGATTACAGCAATGAATAGCTGACTTTTAGCCTCATCCAATTCCTTTGTCAGTCTTTCAACCTCTGCTTCTAACCTAACCTGTTCAGATGTGACACTATTCAGTTTCTCCTCATTTTGAAGAAACAACTTTTGGAGCTTTGCTCTCTGAGCATTGAAATTATCATGAATGTCCTTTTTCTCCTTCTCTAATTCCGCCACCTTATTGAGCAAGTTCAGCAGCTGAGCATGAAGGTCTGCAAGAGACAACCACATCAATATTTGCTAAAGAAGCTGCAGTTTCAGGTGACTTCAACCGATTCAATTCTGTCAAACAGAAGACACCCAAAAGAGTTTGACTCATCACTCATTATTGTTAATCTCATTAATGGCGAACCACAATGCAAAGCAGATGATAAAAACAAATAAATACAAACACTTTGAGCTCTACCATATTGTGGCGAGCAAAGACTCGAAAAACGGACCGAATATATCTCGAGTATATCCTTGAAATGAATTATCAAGAAAAAGTGGCAGTACCTGCCGATAAGCGAACGTCTCAAACGGACTGGAACAACAGGTAGAGACAAAACAGGTATGCTGTGTGAGATTAGAATTTTTTATGGCTGCGCTCGGAAATGGTAATTTTTGAGTTTGAATCGATCGAGACGAGACTGAGGATATGGAGAGGGAATAATCGGAGAGGAATTTCGGCTCGGAAGCGATCACGCGATGCAGGAATAACCGTGATAATGAAGAAAATAGCATCGGAAGAAAGCAAACATACCGTTATCAGTGCCTTCGTTATTACATTTAATTTCGGCGTTTTCCGTTTCAACAGGATTCGACATGTTTCCAGATGGATGATTTCATCTGCCGATTAACTCTAAGCGACTTGATTAGCTTTGCATAATTAATCAGAGTGCGAACGGGTAGTAGGGAATACAAATTTAAGTTAAACCAATCACTACGGTGCAAACGTGGCAGAAGACACGGTCATTCGCAGTTTGTCGTGGCAGAATTCGCCCGGATTACTCACCACTTTTTTCGTTACTTCCGTCACGATTTCGACCCATCAAATTCAATTCCAAACGTTTTATTATTTATTATCACTTTTGAAGATTTTTTCATCAAAATCACAGCAGTGAACGATATCATTTTACATTTGCAATTTTTTCGAATGGCTTTTCACAACGAAAACTCCACTTTTTTAAAATTTTAAGCTCCCGGAAATATTTTTCTGAAAAGAAAAACTCCATTTTTAAATTTATTATTGAAAAGCCTTTTGGCAGGAGTTCTGAGAATTCGTGCTTTTGCAGTGCAATACCCCAAAATCCTTTAATTAAAAACAACCAACTGCTAATTGACCGTAAATATGTTCTCCCGAATTTCGAAAATCTTTTCTCAGGACACAATACATTAACGAACATTTCAAAATCTAACCGATCTTAAACCAAAACCCAAAAATAATACAACTCAAAAACCCAACCGCTTTTCAAAACAAATACGAATGAACATTATTGACTCGTTGTCTGCAAAGGCGGTTTGGCCTAAAAAGCAAAGATACGCAACAGCAGATAAAACACTGAAAATCGTTCGAAGAAAACCGATGTCAGCCAAACGCCCAGATCGATTTTGGGAAAAATAATCACGCCCATCGCTTCTGGGAATAATTACAAAACTTTTTAAACAGATAGAAAGATCTTTTAGATCGATAAAAACGGCAAACATCTGAAATTCCCTCCCACAATTGGGAATGATGAAAGTTATAGAATTTTACTCAAAATTTGAAAATGGACCCCCTCCCTTAATTGTAAACTAAGTAATGCTAAAAGAACTGAGGGAGCAATAAATAATTCCGCTTTGAAAAGATCAGAGAAACCGTTTGATGAATTTCATGAAAACCTTTCCCAAACCGCAGACATCTGCTGCTAAATTCTGCCAAATTCCCGGTCCGAGGATTTTTCTTTTACAATTTAACCCTCGAAAGCCACGAAAAAGACAAACCTCATCATTCTCACAGAACTGTTACGAAACTTCTTTCGGTTCTATCGAATCATTCTAAAATTGAAGAGTCGTTCCAGCAGCGGAGAATCTCCTCGTCGGCCATTTTGTAATGCTCGCCCACAACCATTAAATAACTTTCAGTGACGACGACATTAAAAATTTAATTAGAGTCTTTTGCAACCGCAATTAAACCGTCTTTTCCTCATCGTAAACCCACTTTAATTGTTTTGCGATATAAGAAAATGGACTGTATAATATTGGAAATTATCTAATTAGAAATTATATCTACTCTTAAACTTAAAAACCTCAATGCTCTTAACTCAAATCTCTCTAAATTTTTAGAAAATTAGCTTTAAAAAATTATTTTTATCTTTGAAATAAATAATTAATTATCATTACATGAATTACAAAATCAATTATAAATCACAACTTTTAAATTAAAAAAATCCTAAAAAATTTTAGAATCCTTAAGTTGGCAACCGTGGAAAAGTCAACCGTCAAATGTGAAAAACAGTCAGTTTTTTGTTGACCAAAAAACAATTGTCTTTTTTTTAAGATTACTTCCCAAAAATTCAGAGTTGGACCGGAATAGCGGACGGACGTAAGAACGTTTTGTATATTGATGATTCTTTTATACTAATTTTTACATTCTATTATGATTATCAATTAATTTAGTTGATAAACATAGTAAATTAATGCTGTTACATTTTTTTAGATTTTTATAAAAATTGTTTTTATGACCGTTTTTTTTAACACAATCTTTTTTACCAGGACTGTAGAAGAAACATTTATTTATTCGATTGAATGAATGAAAGAAGTAAACAAATTTTAAAAACGACTGCTCATTTCGCGGCCGACCGTTATTTTCACCAATTACACCTCAGGTGAGCTGCTAAATTATTCTTCCCCACTCAATCCTCCTCTGCTTTTTCTCAAAAACTATTTGGAAGTTCAAACGACCTCCCACTGATTCACAATGTGTTAAAAGCCGTCTTCGCTGACACGAAGCCGAGTCTGGAGGATTGCTGACCACGGGGACATACTTTCTTCTAACGAGTCTTCGGCCTCAAGGCCCCAAAGGCGGTCCACGGTGCCTCCCTGCGAGTGGGAACCATTTCGGGAATTTCGGGAGCGAAAGACAGGTTCGGCTGCTGAGAAGATCGCTGTCGTAACGGTTCCTGTCGGGGCCGAGGCGTTTCCCATTGATTTTCCGCGTCCGTGAAAGGCAGAGAAGGTTTCCTCGGGTCAGCTATCGATCAGCGAAATGGCGGCCTTCGCTCTCGTCTGAAAGGTATGAAAGCGCAGTGCTGACGATGCATTGTTTTCCTTTGGACACGGCCAGGTGGGATGAATGGGGATTCTGCCAGAGGAGTGAGAGCATTGCTAAGAGGGAATTGACGCGAATTAACCGGTAAAATGCGGTGATTTGCATCATTTGGTGGCGAGTGTTACTTATAAGTGTTTCATGCGTGCACTCACTCGTTTTATTAGTTGTCGAGTCGTGAGTATTGATAACTTACTTTTTATGGGACTATGACTGTTTATTTATTTAGTTTTCGCGCGAAACCTTCCATCTTTTATCATTTATTTATTTAGTTTCCGTGTGAAGTGTTCAATTTCTCTGTTATTAATTTATTGTTATTTATTTACGTTCAAAGCGCTCAGTTTTACTAATTTTTATTTACTCAGTATTCGTGGGAAGCTTTTATTAAGTAATAAATGTGTATAAATAATAATATACTATAATTAATATTAAATAATGGTATTAACGGTTTGAAATAATTTTTAATAATGATTATTTAACTAAAAATTAAATTTTTTCTCTGAAAATTGAAAATTGTTGAAAAGCAATAGAAAATTGTTCTGTACTCTTATATTAATATAAGTATCCCAGATTATCGGCCTCAAATAATACTTTATGCAGGTGCTCATTATAAGCGCTCGTAAAATAAATAAAAGCATCGCTATTTATAATGAAAATGACGCAGCAGCACAGAGGAAATGCGCCGTTGCCACTCTCCTGTCGTTTCAGGAACAAATCAGATATTAATTCCACGTTATCATGTGATTACCCAGATAAGACACTCCTACGTCCTCTCCCAGTCTCACTGTGGCGCTGCCGGGATAAGATGACACTCTCCTGTCGCCCCCACAGTCTGCGCCACCCTCTGCACCTTCCCACCGACTGACCACAGACATGTGCTCGCGAGTGCTGTTGCCTCTGCTCGCGTGGCTCTCCGTGGCCGGCGCCAACTACTCCCGCCCCGTGGTGGCCAAGTGCTGCGGTCTGGGCCTGGGCTTCTCCTACGAGAACAAGTCCCTGTGCGTGGCCACGGAGGAGGAGTTCCTGCCGGAGTTCGAGGACTGGCCGGGACACTCGGAGGCGGCGAAGGCTCTGCCGGTGAAGGCGCGCTTCGAGTACTTCATAGGGGATCCCTGCACGGAAGGAAAGTAAGTCAAAAGTGATTTTGGTTAAGTGAATTGTGATTAATTGAAGGAAGGCCACTCTGTTAATTTTCTCATAGAAAAGGAGACAGAGAAAGAAAATAACAAAATTTCGGATTTAAAAAGATTGTAAAAATAGAAAAAAAAGAGAGATAGAAAGAGAAAGAAAGAAATAGAGAGAAAGATACGTAAAAAAAGGAAGAGAGCAAAAAGTAAGAGCATGAGAGAGAGAGTAAATGAATAAAGAAAAAGATAGAAAAAGACCAAGAATGATATAAAAAGAGAGAGAGAGAGAGAGATGAAATGTGCGTCATAAGAGAGTTCCGAGTATACAGCGCCAAATGGCCGTGAAAGCGATGAGTAAATTTTCCGGGAAAGTGTTCATCTGCTCGCGTCTGCTCACTTCCGCCTTTATTGCAGGTACATCCTCGACCAGACGACCTACTCCTACGACCAGTACTCCATCTACTCGAATGGCACCCTCCTGTACCTGGACCACCTCTACCACAAGGAGCACTTCTGCCTGGAGACCCTCAACGGCACCGTCAGGGCCTTCATCTGCTTCGGAAGCCCCCTCGAAGACCGCCCCTTCAACTTCACATACATCATCTACGCCACAGGTGGGCGAGGGGGGAGGGAGGGGAGGGAGGAGAGAGAAGAGAGGAAAACTCGTTCTGTTGCAGGGTTGCTCATCTCCATCCCGTTCCTGCTGGCGACAGCGCTCATCCACCTGTCCATAGAGATGCTGAGGGACCTCCGGGGGAAGTGTCTCTCCTGCCACGTCCTGTGCCTGGCCATCGGCTACCTCGTCCTCGCCGTCGTGCAGCTGGGCTCCGACCACCTGCAGGAGGGCCTCTGCATCGCTGCCGGTACGTCCCCTCCCTCGTCGCCTCCCTCGTCGCCTCCCTCGTCGCTGCATCGCTCCCTTGTCTCCCGCAGGCTTCATAATCCAGTTCTTCTTCGTGGCCTCCTTCTTCTGGCTGAACGTCCTGTGCTACGACACCTACCGCTGCATCGAGGACGACTTCCGGTGCACGTACAAGGCGGCCGACCTCTACTCCGAGAGGACGAGGTTCCTCTGCTACTCCATCTACGGGTGGTACGGCCCCGTCATGCTGTCCATCGCCACCCTCGTCATGGACTTCGAGCCCGCCATCCCCGAGTCCTACCTCAAGCCCAACATCGGGCTCAGCTCCTGCTGGTTCTACTGTGAGTGCGGACGGATCGCTGAGGTGCTGACGGCCGCTACAATGCCTTCCTTTGGTTGCAGCCGACGACGCCGCCCTGCCCTACTTCTACGGCCCCGTGGGCATCGTCATCCTGGGCAACATCGTGCTCTTTGTCATGGCTGCGAGGAAGATATACAAGGCGCAGAAAAGGAGACGGGAGGAGAGGAGGGACAGCGGGGCCTTCGGGCAGAGCCCCCCGCAGAGACATCGCCCCATCGCCCTCTACACCAAAACGTGAGTTTATCAACAACGAATTGGGTTGTCTGAGGTTAAACACTTCCATCCTGATCCAACAGACTGCAGGAATGCATTTACCTCTTCTGCATCATGGGCATCAACTGGGCAGCGGAGGTGATCTCCTGGGCGGTGGGCGGCTCGCAGGCCATCTGGCTGGTGACGGACATCTTCAACGCCCTTCAGGTAACACCCCTCGCCAAGCAGCCTTTCCTCCCTTGAGAGCGCACTCTGTTGGTTTCAGGGCATCATGATCTTCTACCTGTTCGTCCTGCGGCCGAAGAGGGTTCGCCATGAGGTGGGGGACGCGTTGCGGCGGACGTGGAAGCGGATGACGGGGTTTGGTCGGGGTGAGAGGGAGGAGAGGGAGGAGAAGAGACGTGTCAGCAGACATTGGCATGCGAACATTGGGGAGGAGGGCGATGAGTTTTTGGGAGGGGCGAAGCTAACCGCCGTTTGATGATTGAGACATTTTACCCTTTTTATTCATTTCAACAGTGTTTTTGTGATTATTGTATATATTTGCTTGTATTTGAAAGTTTGTTTCTCATTCGCCAACCGATTCCTTATTTTGATTAAGTGAAGAGAGAGAGAGAAAACCATAGAGACCGAAGAATCAGTTGCGAAAGCCCATCAAATGTTAAAAATATTATACTGTTAATATTATTTTTTATAATTGACAATATATTTTTATTTACAAATAAATTTTATATATATTTTATGTAAAAGTATAAAAAAACTTCTCAAAAAAAGAATTAAAAATAATCTTAAACATTAAATAATACAAGTTAATTCTGTTAAAAATATTAATAACCATAGGAACTAATAAATATATAAATAATAAATATAATAAAACAGTATAATATTTTTAACATGTCTTTAGGGCATAAGCAAATAATATATGTAACTGAATCTTTTTATTAGTTATTACATTGTTAATATTATTACTTTCAATAATTTTATAATAATTTTAGCAAACTTGATTATATAATTATAATGTTTTTGTAAAATATAATTATGATGATATAAACAAATTAAGTTTTATCATTAAAGTATGCCATTGTTGTAAAACCAAAATATACAGACGCTTCATTTTACTGTTATAAATTGATTTTTAATTTAGAAAACCCAATAAAACTTTAAGACGATCTCAACTTTTCTGCAACTGAAAAGGACTCTCAGCTAAAGAAACAAAAAAACAGGACATAAAACTTTCCAAATCATTTTATTTTGCCTATGAATGTCATATAAACTTCACTGAACTGAAAAGAGTCGGCCGACGCGCTGCCTCCGAGATGACGAAGCCGTGCGCGGCCTCCGCGACCGACACGACGCGGATTTGCCCGATGAATTCCAAACAAACGTGAGGAAATGTAATTTACAAATGAACAATTTACACGGACTGTGGATGGGACTCCTGCCACGGCCTATTATTCCTGCGGGGCCATCGCTCTCGCCTGCGCCCTCACTCTCTTCTCGTATTCCAAACGATTTTGACTGGAAAGAGTATTAAGAAATTATGATTATGTATTTTGCAAAGCCTTCTTAGGGCAAATTATTTATCTTTACTCTTACATTTATATATTTATCACAGTTTATTTTACTGTATTTTTACAGGTAATCTTTCTTTTTTGCATTTTAATGCTTGTCCCAATTTCATTATTAATTACTGTATTCGTTAATTTATATTCTGATTATTGTGTACAATTCTACCCATTTATTCTTACATTATCTGCATGACTATTTATAACCAATTCTAACAGATACACTTTATGTGATTCATTCATATAAAGTGAGGCAACAACCTTACACATAATTTATCAAATTATTACTTTAATAATGTCATTTCCATAATTTAATTCATTTATTTACACAGTAAAGTGTAAAGAATCAGTCTTTTATTGCACAAAAACCTGCAATATTAAGCACTAAGTATTGCATTATATTTTTATATATTTGAAATGTTTTAGAAACTCATCTTTTGTTGCCTCACTTTATTTTATGTACATTTTAACAAATTAAAAACTGTTTTTCATATCTAAAGGGAATAACTGACTCTGATTTCACCCACCAGTAAATAGTGTAAGCTTCAGCCTGAGCAGGATCCTTTATGTTGGGCTCATTGAGAAGATCTTGAATTCCAAGCAGAATCTGTTTGATTGTGATAGCCGGGCGCCAGTCTTTTTCTTCGTCCAACAGAGACAGGCAAACCGTCCCTGAGGGGTACACATTTGGGTGAAACAATGGAGGTTCGAATTTGCATTTTGGAGGACTCGAGGGGTAATCGTCTTTGAAGATCATTCTTAGTCTGTATTGCCCGCCTTCCCAGGGTGTCTGAAACGAGAAAAAGTTCGCTCGATAAAACCGTTATGAAATTTCCGTTTTGGAGCTTTTGAATCTCAAATGTCAAATGGCGATTGACGTTTGCATTTAAACGTCTCATTAGGATTGCAACGTTCCAACGGTTTTTTCAATGGCGTTAAAAGTTAATTAAGGATATTTCGCCAAAGTGTGCAGCACTGTGCACATCTATGAAACAAAATAAAACACGACTTACTCCTTTCTTTCCAGGAATGGCGCATTCCCATGACATTAAATTAAGAGTCCCGTCTGGATTTTTGCAGGGTCGGGCCACGAACCCGAATGGATGATCCTTTCGCCAAGCTTTTCTCTCTTCTGCCAAACGAGCTATCGCTATTCCAGACATTTTACAGTGGGCAGTCTTACAGTACAAAACAACTACACAGCACTCGCCTGAGATAAAGATGGATTCCACAATTCACAAACAAAAGTTTCCTTATTATATGCGACCATAGACGCTCAATACCCTTTGCGAAATGGATTCATAGAGTAAATAACAGCCTCATGAAAATTACTAATAACGGTTTTTGAATGACACAACTTCAAGGATTAGGAGAAAAAGTATTGTTAACGACGATAAGTCGTTTTAATTAAGATATTCTCAAATTGGAATCGTTCAAAAGTACTTTGAATGAGATTAATCCAAAATATTTTCAATACTGAGACCGTTAAGATTAAAATAATTGAAAGTAATTTGTCATAATCTTCTTTTGTAGACTATATATTCACTAAAATAGACTTAGAGTAAATAATAACGTTTTTTTGAACCAAAGGAATCTCAGGATAAGCAAAAAACATTTTTAGTAAATAAATCATTATAATTACAAAATTCATAGAATAAAATCGTTTGGTGATACTCTGAATGAAATCGTCAAAAAGCTGAAGTCGAATTCGAAGAATCCAATAACATTTTGATGCTTTCACACCGTTAAAATTAGACGAATATCATTTTAAGTATTTATTCCAAATTAATACAAACTCGAGGGACAATGGAAGACAATGAAGCCAGTGGAGTCTCTCTTAGAAAATTACCAAAGTCCCAGAACCAGTGATTTTAACTCTTTCAAAAGGTTAACCACTCGAATAAATGCCTAACCCTGCAATATGGCCAGCGGACACTGTGCAGACTTTCATAGAACTTCCGCCATTTTAAATGAAGAGAAGCTCTTTCGAAAATCTACTACGTAGTTTACAATACTGTTGAAAGTCAGTTGGGCATTATCTTCTCTTTCACTGAATGCTTTCACAAAGCTGCATCCGTTCACCGCTTTGTGGCACACAAATAACGAAGGTACTTACGCGATCCGTCTCACTTCGCGCAGCCGTTCGTTACCGGATAATTACCGTTAAAAATCCCGCCAAAATCAACAACCTGACTGCAAGTTGAGAAGAGCGATGGCTCTGTTGATGTGATTGAGAGTGTTCATGCTGGAGCGGACGCCCAAAGCGAACACCTTCTCCAGAAGAAGTCCCGCGTGCTCTGAAAAACGGAAATCGAGTGTTAAAATAACGGTCGTTGGGCCGCGGCGTTTTCAACGGAAATGTCGAGAAACCTTGAGAGCTGACGACCATATCCGGTAGTTTTTCCAAAGCCGTCATGACTATTTCCCCCTGATTGCTTTCCAAACACCGCAAATAACCTGGAAAAATTCAATGAGTTTAATAAATCAGAAAATTGTTGGAGAATTTCTTCTCATGTTGCCCATGTATTTTCACTTTGTCTTCGGCCAAAACCTGAAGACTCACCAATGGCAGCGTTGCTCTGAGGATTGTATTTCATGAGCCTGGCCAAGAGGGCGTGAGCGAGTGTTCTGATGTTTCCGTAGGGGGACAGCAGCAGAGAAGAGATGGGTTCGGCGAGCACTTCGAGGACAGCCGGATTTCTGGTCGAAAGATGATCCAGTTCTTGCAGAGCGGACAGAACCTCTGTGAAAAACAATCAGAAAGTGACTCAGAAAATAAAAAGAGTAATACAATTATATAACACTAGATTTGAATAAAAAGAAGATAATACCTTCTCCCTGGGACCGAGCCAAAGCGTTCATTATCGACAGGGGAGGTTTCGACAGCACCTCCACCGAGGAAATAGCAACCCCCGCTTGCAGACTCTCCACTTCCTCCCCGTTCTCATCTCGCGGTGTTAAAATCCCGGAGAACAACGACTGCAGACTCGAAAGGTCGGGGTGAATCCTCTGTATGATCCTGCGGGCAAATCCTCGAATTACAACCGGCCTACAACAATTTGAGGACATTTCGGCCACCCCACTTACGAAAGAGCCCCCGAATTGGCCTGAAGATACTTCATCGCCCTCGAGGCAGCGCTCACTGTATAGTTCTGCAGGAAGGTGACAAATCGCGACAGCATGGGAATCACGTCTTTCATGTGGCCGTGCAACTGAAACATTCATCAGATGAGATGAATCCTCCGAAGATTTACGGGGGATGTCTTCGGACGGATATACCGACTTTGAAGAGGGTGAGGAAAGCGTCGAGGGTGACGTGGAGGGAGGCCGCGTACTGCCGGGAGAATATCTTCGGCTGCAGCAACTCGATGAGGCCCAGGACTTGGGAGAAGACCAGTATGTGGTTCCTCAGGCGGAGGACAACGTAGTCGAGGTGCACTCGACCTTGCAGAGAGGCGGCGAGCATCGGCAACTGTCTGAAAGAGCGGGAATGTTTGTGAGACGACAGAAAGGGACGCGAGGCCAGCAGGATGTAAATATTTACCTGAGGACGAGTCCTGGATGAACGACGGCCATTTTCCTGGCGGCCAATTCGAAGTCCTGTGATTTTTTCCACCAGTCTTTCGAGTTGAGGGTGTTGGCAGTCATAGCGGTCAACAGCGTGTGGGATATTCTGTCGAGAGCGCTGCTGCTCCATCCTGCAGACCAAGGAATGCCCGTTTAGGGAAGGAAAGTAATAACGTAAATCGCAAGAAAAATCTTCACCCACCGGAAATGGAAGCTCCTTTGAGCAGCAACTCCTGATCGGTTCCGAAGAGATATTTAATCACTCCGGGAATGTGAAAGTAGAGGAGCACCAACAAATGTTTGCAAACCGCAGCGGAAGGCCTGAAATATATTATATAAGTTATATAATATAAAGAGCAGTGGTAAAAAATTATAATTTTAACTCACTGAGTTATTTCCGATGTGGAGGCGAGTCTTCTCAACACTGCAGGGATGAAATCGTTCTCGAGGGATTCCAACAGCAGAGGCAACCGCCCCTCCAAAGTGTCCAGGAAAACCGGTCTCATCCCGTTCTCCAGATCCTCCGGATGCCCTTCTTCAGACGAACCCTCCTTCACCATCTCCGACGCCTCCTCGATCACGTACTCGATCAGGCACAGCACCTGAAACCAAGAAAAGCTCACCAAAGGCCGGAGGCGGACGCAGGGGTGCATTCCCCTTCTCACCTGACTCTGGCGGAGCCGCAGCACGCTCTCGGGGGTGTAGTGCTTGGGGATCCGCTTCTCCCGGCCCTGCCACAGCCTGGGGTTCCTCGTGAGGGCCTCGAGGAAGTCGAGGACGGAGGTGGCCGAGTAGTGGCTCTGAAAGCTGCGAAGGGGAGGGATGAGTGGTTGTGGGGGGCGAGTGGGGAGAGGGGGAACGAACCTGGAGAGCAAGTGGTCGACGCAGCACTGCAGGCGTCCCCAGCTGGCCCTGTGGGTCAACAGAGTGAGAAGATAAGGTCTGCAGGTTTCGGCGTCTGTCCGACATTCGACGTTGTTTGTCTTCGAAGTCTTCCCGAACAAAAGTTTTATCATCTGAAAAAATTATTATCATTTACAAACATAAAAAAATTGATTATCTATTTTGGGTTTATAAAAACGATGTAAACTGTACCTGTTTCTCACTTTTGGAGCTGATTAATTCAGGTTCAGCAGCGACCAAACAATCGATCAGCTGGCCAACACACTGAGAATTCTCCTCAATGCTCCCCAACAGCAATTCCGCCAGTCTCTCCGCCTTCCCCTCGAACTCCTCGTTCGATTTCGAAGTCTTCCTTTCCTCCCCGAGAATCTCCCAAATCAATTTCGACAAACAGTTCGGCTCCCCCTTCAAATGGCTTTTTAGGATGCTGCAGTACATCACCAGGTCCGCTTTCATATCAGCGGGGACTTCAGCGCTGAGTTTCCAGAGCAACCGCAGCAGCGTCGCTCCCAGGATCGGCTCTTCTTGGAAGGTTTTCACCGCGACAGCGAGAGACTCCTCCCCTTTCGTCATCATCACGAGGTACTTGAGAATCTCCAGGTAGCTCTGAACCTTCTCGTTGGGTGTTTTCGCCTCCACCAGCAGCATCACCTGCAGCTTCTTCAGGCTGAGTCTTCTCGACGCCGGCGTCTCGTTCGGTTGGAAGATACCATTTAGCAGAATCAACGCGTTCGGGAGGTAGAATCCCTGAGAATTCGTGACGGAACTTGACTGGGGCAAACTCAGTTCCGGTTTGGTGACCATTCCTCGGAATCCGGGAGGCTCCGACACTGCCTGCTCACTCAGCTCCAACGCCTGCACGAACCGCTGCCCTCCGGTGGCGCCGCGACGCCTTTGCACCTGCACCAGCTGGGCCATGTAAGACTTGTCGAAGACGGCAGCAGCGACCAAGGACGCGTCGGTGCGGTCCAGGGTCTCCAACAGCTTGCTCATGGAGGACACGGGTATGCCGAATGACTGAATGAACAAAACCAGCTGCGGGACATCCAAATCGACGAGGGCCGCGTCCACCAAACGGTCCACTCCCGATCGAATCATCCTCAGTTTGAGCCAATCCGGGATGAGAAGGGCTTCTTCTGAGGTGTCCACGAGGTAGGCTTTGGGCGGGGGGCCTTTTTCGGGGAACCAGGTCTCCAGCAGCAGGGCAAACAAGCCGGGGTCGCTGGCGGGGCCGTAGCTGAGCAATATTATCATCGCGTGCACGACGAGTATGTGCAAAGTGCTTTCCTCCCCCGAGTTCCAGGTGACCAAAATCTGATCCTGACTCTCCGACCAGGTGTAGTTTTCCTTGCGCGGCTCGCGAGCTTTCTGCAGGTACGCGCAGAATATGATGGTGAGGGAGTGGAGAGTGTTGGCTCTGTCGGGGTCGGGTTGACCCGTGGGCATTATGGCCGCCATGATGGTGCTGCGCTCGACGATGAGCTGCGCCATGTCCTGCACCAAATGCCCGAGGGAAATGAGGTCGTCTTCGGCGGTGTGCAGCGCGAGGAAGGTGATGTAACTGCTCACGCAGGCGGGGTCGTTTTCCACCTGACAGGCCTGACGCAGGGCGAGGACGACCTGTGGACGCACATTGGGGAAATGGGGCAGCAGTGGCAACTGCCGCAACAGCCAGGAATTGTCCTGAGGCTCCTCGGAGAGCTCTATCGGCTCCTCGCTGAAATTCGTCGACGACAGCACAAGTTTGAGTCCCTTGATCGCCTGCGCTCTGCTGTTCATGTGAGGAGAGCTGAGTCGCCGCAGCAGATACTCCAGGACCTCGCACGGGGCAGTCGGCTCCTGATCGGGGTCCGTCAGCACTTTCTGTAGATGTCCGATCAACTGCTGACTCTTACTCTGCTTGTCCGGGGGACCCGAACTCAACAGGAACTCGCACAAACACTGGACAGGTAAATGACTGAGAGATCCTTCGCTGCTCTCCACCAGGTCCGCCAACCAGGGCATGCTCTGCGACGCCCCCTGTCGCTGAATGAGATCGAGGAGGAAGTCCGGATGTCGCGACCTGCACAGGAGATGGCCCATCCGGTGCGTCGCGTTCAGGGTTGCCAACTGCTCGAGCACTCCCACGGGAGGTTTCCTCGCCGGCCCCAACGGATCCATCGTGATCAGCTGCGACAGCAGCAGACTCGTCTGCTCGGTGATGGTCGCCTTCGTGGACGCCGCCGCCAAATGCGATTCGAACTCCAGAATGCTTTCCCTCTCCCGAGCGGTGAGTCTCAACTCCTGAGCTTTCATCTCATCCGCGTTCTCGATGTTCATCGTCGGGGGCGGATAGGAAAAGTGATTCGTTATGCACATCTCCATGAACATCCTCAGCATGGGGTACTTTTCCCAGGCGACGGCGCAGAGTGTGGACGGATTGCGAACGCTGAGCAGTAACAGCATGATCCAGGCCTTCCAGTACAAGTTGGAGATGGCCAGTCGAGGGGGGCAGTAGCCCTGCGGGAGGGTGATAATGTCCGGGTGATGGTAGGCGGTCACGTTGAAGATGAGCTCGAAGATCTCGACTTTGTCCGCGAAAAGCATCTCGAGGCCTTCGAGAGACAACAGTGCGCTTCTCTTCACCAGCTGGTCTGCGAGCTCAAGCGCGTCGGGAGCGGTTATCGGGTGGTCTTTGGACAGTCCCAGAAAGAGGACATTGATGAGGGTGTTTTGGTAGAGGGGGGACTCCGAGGCGAGTCGCAGCAGCAGCGTTCTCTCGGACTCGGGAGGCCACATGTCGATCTTGTAGTAAGAATCCTGCTGTTCCATGAAGAGAACCTTATGCAGGCCGTGCAGGAAATCGGGTCCGCTCGGTTTGTATATCTTTGGGACTTGGTCTTTCAACCACGCGACCGTCTCCTGTTGGATTTTCGAAACTGTCGTGTGGTAATTGATTAAAACCTGTATCTCCCTTTTGTCTCCTCTCCCGACTAAATTGACGCTCTCTTTGACGGTCGGAGAGACTCCCAGGAAACACGACAGGGCTATCAGATCGATGACGGCGTAGAACATTCTGTCCTTGAATTCGAAGTCGCGGAAGGCGGCGCTGTCTTTCTTGTCTGCCATCAGCCCTCGACACAGTGCCAGGAGATTGATGTCGTGGCGCAAAACGCGAACGATTTCCCTTAGCAGCGCTCTCAAAGGTCGATGATAGTCGTCTCGATTCAACAGCAGTTCTAAAAACACGTCCGCCAACAACGTCGCCGAAAGTTCCGAATGCACTTGAAACATTATACCGATCATCGCCATGTTGTTCGGGTTTCTCGACGTTGATAACTCATTGTAAATGGTGTGCTTCAGCATGGTGGACAAATTGTCCGGGTGGGCGTTGATCAACTCTCTGATGCACATTAAGTAAAAATTGATTAGCGCTTTGGTCTTGAGACGGATCTTCGCCAGGCAAGCGATCACCTGAATGTCTTTAGCCGAGTGAGTTTTGCTGTTGATGCACGTGTAGAGCAACAGCTCCTGCGCGGGTTTCATCAGCTTCGGGTTCTGCAGCCATATTTCCAGACGTGGAGCCGCCAAGAGACGTATTTCCGGCAACCCGGAGGCGGATGACAGCAGTTTTAGGTAATTTCGGGTGACGCTTTCCGGCGTCTGACGTCGAGTCGCCTGTGTCTCCATGACGATCTGCTCGATGGACTCGGCCAGAGAGGCGTACCTGGGGATGGTGGGCACGTCCGCGCTGGCGGAGGCGGCGGAGTTCTCGTCCTCGTCGTCGATGCTGACGGTGACGGGGCTTTCGGAGCGGGGAATGCCCAGGGGGGCCAGCTCGGGCACGAGGAAGTTGATGTTACCAACGGGGGCTTTGGTGCTGAAGGCGGTGGTGATGTTGTTGACGAAGCAACTGCATTCTGGCTGGTCGACCCAGACCCTTTCTGACATGGCGTCTTCGACGTAGAGTTTGACGAAGTTGCTCGGCCATTGCTTTTGATCCTGATATCCCCTGAGAAGGAGATTGGCCGCTAATACTGCTACAGTTGGGTTTCCTTTACTCTGAAATATATAATAAATAATAATACAATAAGAATAAAATTAATTTGGAATCTTTACAATAAAATGCTCGGTAATTTATGTATTTTATCATCTATTTTTTTATAAATTATTTATACAATTCTATATAATACTTAATTTTTTAAATTATTGGCTTAGATTGATTTAATGGCAGCGACACTCTGACTTTGCTTTCCAAAATTCCTTGTATCATGAAATAGCTCTTATCTGATTTTCAAGGCATCAGTGCCTATCTGTGATGCTGTCGATCTTCGACTGCCGTCACAAATGTTTATATCTCGAGATTGTATTGACAATTTCTTATCTTTTAAGCGTCATTTATTGCTACTTGGAAAACGCGTACCGTATTACGCGAGTGATTCACATAATTACTTCAATAATACAATAATAAGCCCTGAGCTTCAATGACGTGCTTTTCAATGTCGATCGTCCTGACTCATTCTTCCCCCAAAAGGCAAAGTGGCACCAATGGAAACTCATCATCAGTACTCAGAACAAAAAATGTTCAGATTGGACATTCTGTTCTTCAGATTAATTTAACTAAAATGGAAATGGGTATCAAAGCTTAATTTTTTTACATTATTTCTCTTACTTTGTAAATTTCAATTTCAGTATCAATAATTTTTGTAAAATTATATTTCCAAATGCATAACTCTGAAGTGCTTAATAAAGATACTATCAATTGAACTTAATCTTGAGGAAACCAATAACACATAGTTTAAACATATATATCTAAATTAAATCAATTTAAGTAATAAATAAGTAATTAATTTATTAATTTGTATTGAATAATAGAAAATATGAATAATGTTGAAAAAAAAAATAATTAAAAGTGGCAAAACTTATATAAAATTTAATTGACAAAATAAAGATGTACTCACCTTAAAATTATGTTGTGGATCTCTTTTCAATAAAACAGACAGAGCTTGTGTGACCACTTCCATAGCGTACAGAGATGGTTTCAACTTTGCCAAGTAAATCAGAGCAACCATACTTATCAGGTCCGGCTTCCATTTTGAATTTTTTAAAGTTTTTATAGCACCACATATAAATCCAGCCTTAAAAAGAAAGTATTTTAAACATAGCAAACAACTTTTCTGTCAGAATCTTACCAGAGTGAAAATCAAGTTATCAATCAAAGGCTTACTGCTTTTTCCAGCTGTCCTGCTTGATATGCATCCAGAACCGAATGCACTATTTCGGATGGCTCCACTTCTATAGCGACAGCCTCCCAAGATTCGCTGACTGCTGCTGTTGCTGTGGGAGAAGCACTGGTCGAAGCCCATCCCAAAGGAGTCGGGGAACCCACAACTTTGGCTTTTTTCGCAAGGATCGGGATATTCTGCGGTGCGGCTTCTCTTTTCCTTTCGGAAGAATCTTTACAGACAAGCAAACATCATAAAAATAATGTCATTTAACTGAAAAACCGGAGGAATCGTTCGACTTACTGCTTCCCAACGGTCTCTTGTTAGTGTCATTGCCGGATGATTTTGTGCCGAGAGCGAACAAATCCGCGGGAAAGTGTTGGGTTTTGGATTTTGTCCTCGACTGGGAATTCTTCCCTCTATCCATCACGAGAATTATCCACTAAATGTCCACGCATTTACGAAAACGATGGAAACTTCAGATGCAAAACATAACCTCACATCCGTTTGAACACGCTTTGATAAAATAACTCAAACTGAAAGCTAAAATCGTTCAACTTCAGGTCTTTTTTGACCGTTAACTCGTTTCCCCGCGTTCCGCTAATATTATTAATATTATGTACAGAAATTATATTATCTACATGTCGAATGGTCCTCGACGAGGCCTCCACCATTTTTAAAAATGGAAGTTTATCAGTTAGGGTAGGAGTTCACTATGCTTGAAATGAGTAAAAATTTCCTTTTTATTATTCGCTTATTTTTTCTAAATGTGGGCTGCTCTTATTATTAGAATATTAAGAAGGAGAATAGTGTTGGCAGTGATTTTTACTCTTTCTTTAATTTATTGCGTCGTCAACTTATGGCAGGAGGTAAACACAACCTCTCAACACTAACACTTGTCTTAACCCTTTTAAAGGCGACTTACATTTCAAGTGTATGTTTACCTTCATTGCAGAATGCCTCCAATTACCCCTCGCAGGTGATCGATTCTGACGGATCGATGAGGAAACTCACCAATTCGTTCTTATGGCACTCCGAAAATGAGCCCAACCAAACGAATCAGAAAGTGGTCACCTGCAGGAATTCCGTTCAGGGGAAAGTGCTCATCGTGGACGACAGAGGTTATGTCTGCTCGAGGTCTGACGTGCTTCCCTCGGGCTGCTGCAACACCGCCTCGGAGAACACTAAGCGGTTCCCGTGCGCGACCTGCAGGGAAAATGGCTGCTGCAGCATATATGAGTACTGCACTTCCTGTTGCCTGCATCCGGACAAGGTAACCCTGCCTTTGATTAGTCCTCCATTTTGTTAAACTTTTAAGGCTGAATCTAATCTTCTCCATCTGGGATATAGATTTTATCATAATTATTATAAGCCAATGTGTGTGCTTACGAATTAGAAGAGATATGAACTTTTTATTTTGCCAAAGGTACTTTCAATATTATCAGTATCAATTATCAATTATATGTGCTCCAAAATGTAAATCCTGCTGAGGATTAAATATGTTCTATTCCACTGGTTCCCTGCCTGTAAGCCAGTGAGCTTGCTTGGCTTACAGGCTTTCTTGGGGGTCATCAGGGTTTCCAAACTCAGATAGAGATTATCATCTTCCTCTAAAATATTAGTCTTTTGTTTTATATCTTAAATAATTTTGATCTGAGCTTTTTTGCTAACTAAGCACAATGAATGAAAAGTCTGACTAATGCTGTCTTAATCATAAGTCATTTCCTTAATATCAACTAATATGGTAATTATATTGTTGAATGTAAATAAATAATTTATATTTATTTTGTTTTGCCCTAAATATTAATATCTACTTAATAGTTTCTTTGGCAGAATAAAAAGTGTGGTATTGTTGCATGATCAGTTAGCACAAAGCAAATAATAAACAAGAGCAAAAAAATATATGACAGCAAAAACTATGCAGATAATAAGCAGCAGCAAAGACCGTACATCGAATAAACTATGCTGCAAGAATTTTACCGTTAAAATAAAACGGCCTTATAACGAAAGTTAATTTACGTCAACTACTGATTTTCTTTCAGAAACAACTTCTCCAAAATGTTCTCGGGAAAGCATCGGAAAACGTTTTGTTCGCTTCCGTCAGCGACCACTTCGAATTGTGCCTAGCCAAATGCAGAACCAGTTCGCAGAGCGTTCACCATGAAAATTCGTACAGAGATCCAAGAGCCAAACATTGCTACGGGGAAACACCGGAAATGGAGGCAGTCCAGTCCTGAAAGAGAAGGCAAAAATAAGCCAAATGTACAGTGGTTTGAATCTGTTGTTTCTGCTCGGGGGGGGGGGGGGGGGGGGCGCGAAGTCCCCACCGATGGAAAATAGTTAAACCTCCTCAAATAAGCGAAGGTTGGGAGGCCAAACTTCAGCGAAATTTGGCCCCATAATTTTTTAAACTGAATTTTACATGAACCAAATACGAGCACAATATATTGTTATTGTTATTGTATTGTTAGTTATTAGTGTTTAACACCAGATACAGTCGTCTGCGCTGTGCTTTCATTATATTAAATCCAATGAAATAGAGAACGACCTTAGTTGTTTACTGTGCAATTTATATTATGAAAAAAATTTGTAAATGATTGAAAAATATAAAAGATTGGTATACTTTTTGGTTTTTGTATTTCCACCATGTCATCCTGCGTTGGGGTTATAACCCTTTGTGACCCCCTGAGAATTCCTGACGACAGAAATCGCCTCTCATTAGTGAGCAAAGGCATTGATGCTTACTTAGCGGGTCGACTGTTGCGTCTTCGGCCATTTTTTAATATAATTAGCGACATGTCGGGGAAACGAGTGCAATCGAAGACGGGTGAGGCTTCTGTTGTGGTTTTTGGTGAAGCTCAAGATGCCGTCACAAAGGTGCGATAGTCTATGGGTTTGTTTTGAGGGAAACTTCGGGTCGATTCCGCTCATTTTCCCACGCAATTACTGTGCGTTGCGGTTCTAATCTCTTTTCCGGACATACTTTGCTGTTCTCATTCTTTTTTTGTTCTATAATGACGATATAATTACTTTCTAATACTATACTTGGTTTCTGTTCTTTTAATCTTGTTCTAACTCTAACATTCGGCTTATGTTCTATGGCAATGTTCTAATGTTGTTATAACTCTGACTTTTTCTTCTAATCCAGTTCTAAATCTGCTCTAATACTTCGTTTGTTTTCAAGGTCTCTTCTATCGCTGTTATTAACTCCGTTACAGCATTCCTTTTGTTTTTCTAATAAGTTTTATTTTTGCTTTACTATTTCTCATGCTGTTATAATTCCTTTTCCGGTTTCGGTTTTGTAATTTCCAGTTTTGTTACCTCTTACTTTTCCTCTGTCCTAACGGGCTCCTATCATGCATCCGTAATCCACGCAGGGGGTGTTAAAATTATTTTATAAGATCACTGATTTTATACATGAAATAAAACAAAATACACAGATTTGGCTGAAAATCCTGCTGTAAAATGCGTGAGGTCCGGTTAATTTTGCCCAAAATGAACATACACGTGTCCTCGGGGATGACGAGAGCAACGCAGTGCATCATGCGAGGAGGAAAAGCACAACTGCACTTGGCGCTTCCCGCCAAATAATCTTGCCTCACAAGTGATAGATCTGATCTATAGTTCGTAATCGCTACACTTATCACCCCCTCAGTTCAAGTAAGGGTACGCCTCCCTGGACAGGATGAACGTGTGTCAACAGTACAAATTTCATTATCAATTTTA
The DNA here is from genome assembly GCA_028293925.1 of Brueelia nebulosa. Lineage (NCBI taxonomy): Eukaryota > Metazoa > Arthropoda > Insecta > Psocodea > Philopteridae > Brueelia > Brueelia nebulosa. Next base: position 28,047 of record JAQIBA010000280.1, read on the forward strand.
TCTTTGACGTTCAACCGTTTGGCATTGTATTCTTTAAATGAGGATTAAGCGCCCAGTAATTCTTTTTCTCAAGGGATAAGTCTTCAGAGGTAATTTCTTGATAAAAACTGATATAAAATAGAATAGATTTCATTTTTTTAACGGACACCTTTAGTTAATAATTGCAGTTCGCGAGTTTGAATCCAATCCGCGAAAATGTTCGGGTAAGTTTGCCGGATTTTTACGACAAAGTGAATCCAAACGCGGATACGGTCTCTTCGCTAATTACGAATTGTTTAATTAACAAATTACATTTTAGGTTAACGGGGAAAAAAAATTTGGCCGTCATCGGCACGATCAGCGTGTTAGCGTTCGCGATCCTGGGCGTCATTATTTACTTCATAGTCTCCGCCGCCATACCCCCAGCGGAACACAACACCAAGATCGGGTTTGAGAAAGCGGCCGTCGCCAGCAATGGCTACCTTTGCGCAAAAATCGGCAAGTGAGTACCTGGCCCTGCTGACGCCTTTTCGGCTCCTCCCTCCTCTCACGTCCGTCCTCATTCTCTTTGAAGAGACGTCCTCCTGGAGAACGGCACCGCAGTGGACGCCGCCATAGCCACGCTCATATGCGAAGGAGTGCTGTGCTTCCAAAGCATGGGGATCGGGGGCGGGTTCCTCATGACGATCTACGACAGCAAAACGGGCAAGGTGGAAGTGCTGAACGCGAGGGAGACGGCCCCGGCGGCGGCGTCGGAGAACATGTTCGCCGGAAACGCGACCATCTCGGAGAAAGGTCGGAGTGGCTTTCCCTGAAGAAAGGCCGGAGTGGGGTGACTGACATGTTGGTGTGTCTTCAGGTGGACTGGCGGTGGCGGTGCCGACCGAGTTGAGGGGCTACGCCGAAGCTTACAAAAAGTATGGTGGAGGAGTGTCATGGAAGAGATTGTTCGAGCCCACCATTAAAATCTGCAAAGAAGGCTTTAGAGTTTTGAATTATATGGCGGAACACATTCACAGATACCGACACGATATTTACGAAAGCCACACTCTCAGGTACTGACATTTTCTCCAAATTTAATACTTAATGCGCTGTTATATAAATATTGTGCACTGAAAAGATTTATAAAAAAAAACAATTTTTCGGACAGGAAATACTCCATTACAATGTTAATTTTCTCGCAGAGACCTTCTTTACAACAACCAAGCAAAAACACTGACGCTCGAAGGCGACATCATAAAGAGACCGGAACTGGCCAAGTTCCTCGAGGTGATAGCCGAAGAGGGAGTCGAACCCTTTTACACCGGGAAATTCGCCAAGGATATAGTGAAGGAAGTACAAGAAGAGGGCGGCATCCTCACATTAGAGGATCTAAAGAATGCCAAAGTCAAGTGGGTGAAGCCTGTGACCATCAACTGGGGCCCCTACAAGATGTACTCCGCTCCTCTGCCCGGTTCGGGAGATCTTCTGGCTTTCATGCTCAACATTCTTCGGGGTTTTGGCATTTCGGACGAGAAGCTGACCGCCCAGAGGATCACGGAGACGTTCAAATGGGGCTACGGCAAAAGGACGGAGCTGGGAGACATTGCAGAGGATCGCTTTGTTCAAAATATCACCTACATAAGAGAAGTAAGTGAATGATACATTTACACTATGATTTTTAATGTGGAGAGGTTCTCAAACTCACTTTTTATTCTTCAAACAAAATCTCTGTGACCAATGAAGATATTAAATTTAACTCAAATTTAGACACTCAGGTAGACAGGGATAATCTTGAATTCAACAATGTTTAATACTTTATTTATAATTTCCCCCTTTATAAATTTTATTTTTATTATTTAACATAAATTATTAAACTCCTCAACTTCATTATTTTATTTTACAACTTTAATTTACAGTATTTTTTATTTTATTAATTTTATAACTTTACTCAGTAATTTTTTCCTAATCGAATTCTTAACATAAATGATAAATATTTCCTAAATAAATAAATTTAAAAACTACATAGAAAATAATTTGTATATAAAATATAAAAAAAATTAAATCTCATAACAACGAAAACAAATCATTTACATAAATAATAGGAGCATCTGTTAAATTAGGCTAAACTCTACACAGAGCTTTTTAAAGTTAAACATCTAGAGATTTGTTTCGTATCAATATTTAGATTAAAAATCTGAAGCTTTTAGAAAGAGTCTTAACTTTAAAAACTTAAACCTTTTGATGGTAAATCTTCAAATGATTTCAATAAAAATTTAAATTTAACTTTACCCATTTATGAACCGTACTTTTCCATCATAACAGTGCGCAAATATAAATATATATATTAATAAATTGAAAACCCTTGTAAAAATATGAAAAATAATATGATCGTGTAGCAATAACAACATGTTTTGCGATTATGAGACAAAAGTCTGCGCGTTTCTTTTTATTTTAAAATGTAAGAATGTGTACTATGTATTTTTATGCTCCCTTTTCAAGAAAAACAAAATAGTGAAAGGATGTGAAGGCATCAGACTTTCACACATGAATATGTGTTTCAGTTGGTCAAAAATTTGAGGTCGCAGTCATATGCGGATGAAATAAGGGCGAAGATCCAAGATGGCTACACCTCTCAGGATCCTAAATACTACGGAGCCAATGTGGTCATGCCAGAAAACCACGGTACCTGCCACGCTTCTGTCCTCGCCCCCAACGGCGACGCCGTGTCCGTCACCAGCACCATCAATCTCGTGTGAGTGCCCCAACGCCCTCTCTTTCGGACGGTATACAATGGCGCTGCGTTATCACTCTCCTCTCTTTCTCATTCTCTCAGATTCGGCGCCAAATTCCTCTCAAAATCGACGGGCATTCTCTTCAACAACGAAATGTCCGACTTCTCCGCACCCAATATCGAAAACCCCTTCGGAATGCCGCCCTCCCCCTCGAACTACATCAGACCGGGCAAGCGCCCCCTGTCCTCCATGTGTCCCTCCATCTTCGTCGACGAGAACAACAAAGTCACCTTGGTGGCGGGCGCCAGCGGCGGAACCAGGATCACGAGCACGGTCGCCTACATCTCCTACTACACCCTCATGATGAACAAAACGGTGAAAGAAGCCATCGACACGCCGAGGTTGCACCACCAGCTGTTTCCCATGCAGGTGGACTACGAAATGGGTTATCCAGAGGTGAGTGAGGCGTCATGAAAGTCGGAGGGGGTCAAAATGCGGGTGGTTTAATCTGGTGAATGTTTCGCAGGACGCTGTGAAGTACTTGGAACTGATCGGGCATAAGGTGAATGAAATGGGAGTGACGAAAACGTCAACGGCGACTGCTGTTGCGAAAATCAACGGAGTTGTCATGGGGAGTTTTGACTACCGACGAGGAGGTTCGGTGGACGGATTTTAAAGCTGTGACGGTGAAGACGAAGTGGAATTGTCTGCGAGCTGCAGCAGAGTGAAGCCTCGCGCTTCGGACTAAGCCGGAGAAAATAAGGCGGAGATTATCAGTGGAGTACTGAAGTGTTCCCCTCAACCTGAAACCAATCGTGATCTAGTATTAATATAATATAACTATTTCAATAGTATCACTAAAAGGATTTTATTTCACACCCATTTGAATGCCAAGGATTCCGAAAAAGCGATAACACCTCAACAGATAATGGAATTAAGCTTCTGACATTCCAAGGAAAATCTTATCGAAATGCAATCATAATGGCTCAGATTATCGATGAATGGTCAATTCTGAATGGGGGGTTTATGCGATTAAGCATCCGGATTAGGGGGCGAGCGTGCCCTTGAAAAATGGCTGCGGCACCTTCAAATGGCGGCGTCGAGTGATAATTCAAAGACGGGAAGTGGGAGTGCCTCTGACGACCCTCAAACGGTACTCCCATAAGTCCTTGAAAGTGACGTCGAACCCTCTTCTTTTGGCCATTTCGATCAGTTCTTGAGCGATTTCCTGTTGGATCGTTCCGACTACGTCGATGTGATGGAAGTTGGAAGTGCTGTAGTGACAGCTGATGGCCTTTCGGAATCGCTGAAATAAGAGTAATCTTTATTGTGGGATACTCTGTTTCCGAAAAATTTTAATAATTACTCTCTGCGGATTGTGCAAAAACTGAATGAACGAAATTTTACCATTTCATCTAAATTCTTTATAAAATTTTTGTAATTTCTTTTCTACTTTTTATGAAAATTATGAGCCATAGAACTGTTAACGCCCATAAGAGCGATTTTCATCGAAACAAATACTTTATGTCCGTCATGTTTGAATCAGACGATTTTACAAGGGAAGCACTCAGATGAAGTTTTCAATTCATTTTAATTGTTTAATGAACCCCCATTTCTTATTGACATTGGTATTAGACAAAACCCGGTTTTAGAAAACCGGTTTTTGTGTGAAAGGTATAGTTTTGTGCTGGAAAAAAACAGTAGGGATTATGAAAGACCTCGTGAATATAACCCGACTACTTTAGCAAGATATCTTTTGCTATCGTTGAAAAAACTAGGAAAAACAAAGGATGTTTGTCAGTTCAAGAAAAACTCATTGCAACTTTTCCAAATAAGTTCTCTGAATATGTTCGAAATTGTTTAGGAGAGGAAATTGCAAGAGTGGAGATAAACAAAAGCAGTAAGAGCGTTGATGGTAGCCAAAGTAGCTCTGTATCACTGAAAATCAAAACAATTCTTCATTTACTTCTGTAAAATAAATCGTAAGCAATTAAACAATAAGCAAAACTGGCAAAAATGATTTGTGCCAGCATTGTTTAGTTTTATGTTATAAAAGTCAGTGATTTTTTTTCTCAGTTTTCATTAGATTGATTTTTTATTTCCAAATTAGTAATTAAATATTTGGCGAAAGTCTTAAAAATTAACAGAAGACTTTCCTTAAAAAGACAAAGGAAATTAGTTAAATATAATACGACCAGTCCGCAGAGTGTAAAAAAATAATTTAATCTTTTAAAATTAGATTTTTTATTAATAAAAATAACTTACAATGTATTAACTTAATCGCATCCTATTAAAACCACTCTCGCGCCAACTCAGATTAACAATCCTTTTTTTTTGTAATAGACACCCCCTTTTATAAGCTTGTTATTGTTGACTCTTGGGACAAAGGGCAGTGGAATAAAAAAAAGGCACAGGGCTGCTCACGAGTGCTTGATAAATTCGTTAATCAATCACAAACTGATCAACAACAGCCATTACATCATTAAACTGCTATAGCCACTCAACGATTTAAAAATAGTTCTGTAATGGAAGCGCAGCTTCTTTACTTTTCTGAGGTTTATTCATTTGTTTTGTTCTAACTCCAATGGCAGTGAATAGTTAAAAGAAGTGATCTTTGCTGGACATAATTATGTGCAGTGCTAAAAGGAAATTTTTGTAAAGTTTGCTTACTGAAGACAAATTGGGTCCAGAGCCGTGAATGAGAAGCGGATGGAAGAACACGGTGTCTCCTTTCTCCATTCTCAAACTCACTGGATTGCAGTCTTCGAGGTCTGTGATGCCGTGGAAAGCTTTGTTCACCCCATTCTGACAAAGAGTTAGCAAATTTCAATTAATAAAAATGTCTTCGCAATCGCAAGGAATCGCTAAAAACACAAAGTGGAATACTTTATATAAACTAACGTATTTTTTTAATTTTTCTAATTTTTTTTAGTTTTTAACGATCCTTTCTAATTTAAAATCAATCAAAAATAAAATGAATTGCAAGTGCAGATGTTTTAATACTATCAATTTAAATAAAATAATTGTTTTTTAATAATTAAAGTCTAATGTAATAATTAAATCCGCGCGAGTCTCCCTTCTAAAAGTTGATTTAGAGAAAACCAAAACGCCCGTTATTTTCAAAAATGTTCGTTAGTCAGTGTTGCAACCTTATGAAAACAAACAATAGGGGAAAACCGCCGTTTGCAAAGATTTCAAACAGCATAATCTATGCAATATTCTGACATTGAAAACAAAAATTTTTGGCTGTAAATACATCGAAAAATCATATTGGGTAAATTTTTTTGCAAGCATTAAAGCTACTAAAGAAACCAATGATGAAAAAACTCATTGCAATCCCATATTTCTGGTGGAATAGAAACTCAAAGTAAAAGGTGGAATTAGAAGCCTTAATGAAAAATCTTAATGTACACTGATTTTAGACAGCCACAAAAAAGGCACAATCTATTGTATATAAAAAAAAATTCTTGGAAAGTTTCCACTACTTATCTGATGATAAGCTTAAAAAGCAAACAGGGAAATTAATACCATATTTGCATAAAAGAAGCCTCCACTCAAAGCAAAGGTGAAGAGCTCAATAAATACTTTATTCAACAATACCCCTTTTACAGGATTTCAAGTGTTGTGTGGCTGAGGGAAACTGAAAATTATTTACAACCACTTACTTCCCATTTGGGGTAGCCATGTCTGAGCAATTCTCCTTTGTGTGTCCCTGGCACAACAAGCAGACATCCATTTTCCTCATTCACCAACTCCATGGCAGTCCAAGCTGCGACTATTCTGTCAACTGGTCTGAATGAAAAGTAATACAAATCCTGATGAAATGGATGAATGGATGTCAATTTACCAGAATCTGGAGGTTTGTTGATGAGCATGGAATGCATTGCTGAGATCTTGGGACCAGTGAAACACTCCACATAGTCCAAAAGCTGAAATAATCCAACATGCTGATGAAATAAAAATTGCAAAGGCAACAAAACTGCAGCCATATGCACAACCAACCTTAGGATGCATTATGTATTTACAGAACACATTGTCCCAAACTATGTCCTGAACTTTGTAGTAAAGGAATTCACCTTTGGCTCCAGTTTTTGCCAGGGAAATGTCTTTCATTAAAGTCATGGATCCCCTGTCAACTTTTCCACTGCAAATATCTTTAAATCTACAACTGAAAAAATTCAACACACATTATTGTTAAATATTTAAATAAAACATTCAAAAGCAAAAGCAGTTGTTGATTACATATGGGAATAATATTAATTAACTACAATAACTTCACTGTAATTGAGGTTAGTTTTAGTTTTCACATTAAAGAAGACATTTGCATCACATTATTGTACTAATGACCAAACACACTGCAAATGCTTAGTTAATCTGAGGGAACTTACATGCATTCATCCAAAAGCTCATCCTCAATTAATTTCTTTACCAGAAGGTATCCATTTTTCTCATAAAAATCTCTCTGCTCGTGACTCAGAAGATTATTGTCAAGAGTGTAACGAAATTCCGAAGGCATCTTTAACGACCCAATTACGATCTAAAGAAGGAAATAAATCTCGATGCTGAACCTGATGAAAAAATTCCCACCAAAGAGAGCAAAACACACATTAATGCGACTTAAATCTGTTATCGGATATGAAAAAACGTCTCCTCATTTTATAACGATGCAAAGGAAAATTGTGATTGATTTCAATCACAATTGTTTGTAAAAAATTATCTGAATAAAAGTTAGACAAATCGAAATTAGATACCTCTGATAAGTGCGGGTTATTGAATTGGTTACTGGAAACGAATTCAGACATTAATTCCGGAGAGCAACTTTTGGTCCGAGGTCAGAGCGAAACTCTTGCTTTAACGGCCATCCGTTGCGTTATTATGTAACCGTCGCGTCGTAAGCAATTTCTGATAAATCTTTCATAAATAATAAAAAAAATACACGAAAATTAAATAAAAACATAAAAGTTACAAACTTTATTTACAACTTTTACATAAAAAATCTGCTTCAACAAGAAAATATACGTTTTCAACCAAGGAGAGAAACTTGACTCGGAAGTTAATTTTTTATTCATCGTAATAAATTTGATAAGCACTGTCATCGGTTTCGTCACAGTAGACGTCGCTTGATGGAATAATATGTCTGTAAGTCAAATAAAAACTTTAAAAATTTGCCATTGCATCTGCGGATTGCAGAAATTAGTTTCATATCTCGACAGTTACAAAAGCTCTTGGGAACGAAAAGTACGTGCGTGCTTTCGAGAACGTAAAATTAGCCGGGAATCGGTATAAAACCGCTTTATCAGGAGAAAATAATCCAGTCGCCATTGACATTGACATTAGCGCTATTAGAGCACTTAATTTCTGCCGAAGACAGACAGAAATACAAATCCTAGTTTTCATCTTTCGGAGACTTGGGATTTTCAAGATGGCGGCCCAATCGAGGAGTGCTGACTTACGTTTGAAGTGAGACTCCCTGCGAAGGATTTCCCGGCTGTCTGGCCGGATTCGGCACGTAATAAGTTTGCTCTTGGCACTGCGCATTTTGGGGAACCGATTCAGGTACCTGTTGCCCA
>JAQIBA010000281.1:0-36291 GCA_028293925.1 Brueelia nebulosa
GCTCCAATAAAAAATCCTCAAGAGCGAAAATACAAAAACGGTTTGATTTTAAGAAAGCGGTTTTTTCATCAACATTGGCAGCACTGATTTGCTTTGGTTTCCGAACATTTTGCCAGAAATCTGATAGAAAGAAATAACAATCTTAATTTAAACAAATTTAAACAAAATTTAAACAAATAACAATCTTGGAATTTAATTTAATCATTTATTAGGAGTTTGAACACATTTTCTTTTCTTTTCTGTTAAATTCAAATGAAAAATCATAAATCGATATTTCGAGATATCGAAATCTGAGTCTCAAAGGTAAATCGACTTCGATTGCGGCTACCATTTTGTTTGTACTAACATATAGTGTTTTAGTTTGAATATCATTTCAATTATTGTTGTGTTTTAATGCGTTAGACTGGCCAAATGTAATTTCTTTTAAACACTTTGTATATTATGCCTGATTTCTGATGTCTAGGGTTAAGGCATCCTCTTATTTTAATTGTTTTTAACTGATTTTAGGGCTCGTGATCGCGACCCACGCCAAAAAAGCGCCGGGTCGGATGTGTCCGACAAAGAAAATAAAAAAGAGCGTGGAAGGGAGAAAAAAAAGCGCTCGAAGTCAGCTTCCTCCACCAGTGGAAGTGGTAGCAGTAGTGGGAGGTGAGATTTCTTATATTTATCTCAATATTCACACTTAGAATCTGATTAATAGCGAAGTCGTCGTTTCGTTTTTAGTATCTCTTCCATTGAAAATCATACTTTTATAGACGATTTGAAATGTTTTAAAATAGAAAAGTAAATGTGAACAAAGTATTATTTGAAAAGAATTAATTTTATTCCCCGAAAGTAAATTTCGACTAAATGATTTATCGATGAAAAGTTGAAAAATTTCATTATTTTTCCGGTGCTTAATTTGGCAATTTTGTCCAAATGATAGTTTCAGTCATCTTTTTCATCTGCTCTGTAAGTGGCAGACTTCCTCATGTCATCCCCATCAGTAGATACAATTGTTTCCTCACCTATTTGATCAACTTTTAGAATGGCTTCTCTAACAGTTTCACTTAAAAAGGAGGGATACTGAATTTTTAATTCCAAGTGAAATTTGTATGTTTTTATATTGTGGTTCCATTTTCCAATATCAATCGGTTGAATTGTGTTTTTATTGCTAATTTCATCTAATGGGAAATCACAATGGAAGTTGCACTCTGGCAGACTTTGAGCCTCATCAAAGACAAAATACTTTGACCCCAAACACTTGTCTATTTTGAGGGGGATGTTGTTCAGTGTTGGGCATTCCAAGTTGGCGGTGACCACCAACCCAAACCGGTTTTTGAATCTGCTGATTATTTTTCTGTGGTCATATTGGAAAATTTCATTCTCAAGATTATTCAAATGCAGCCTGGAAAGCAAATTTAAGTGGTTTTTCAGTTTGTATTGCTTGCTTGTATTTTGTCAGGTCTGGCACTGACCTGGAGGAAGCTCTCTGCAGTTTGTACTGTCTCAGCAAAGCTGATGCAGTTTCAGTGTTTCTGTTTATTTCAATGGCATCTTCAAGCATCCAAAGATCTTGAAGGGGGTGAAAAAGATTTGTCCATCTGACATTGTTTCTTATGTATCTGCATATTTTGTTGAGTTGCTTCTGGAATTACAAGACATGATTGAGATATTCCGGTTGTAATCGAGTGTGAATACATTCTATAGTCACCCACCTCAGAAGTGGCCACAGAAAGTCCAATTGTGGGCAGTGCCTCCAACACATTAATGTCCCTCAGCTCATAGTGAGTCTGCAGTCTGTATCCGTTGTTCTCGAAGCTGTGCGAGAGAAGAGTGTGGAAATTGCTGAGGGCGCAGCAGTTCAAAATGTCGACCACTTTCACCCCAAACAGTGTCCTGTCATTTGCATCTGAAACGTTTTAACCCAATGTTTGAGTTGGCAGATGCAGAAGGATAAAATGACTTCTACGCCATAGTTAGTAGGTGAATAAACCGAATGTATTAAAAGCATACCGCGGTCGTCCTCAAACGCGCTTCCTTTGACCGTTTCCTTTGCGGACTGGTAATTGGCCACGGTGACGGCCTCGTCGCTCGGGCCGCGTCTTTTCATGCTCCTGCATATGTCCTTGAGGAGAGTCTCCCTCGTCATGTTGGAGACGAAGTTGTACACGTTGGGGAGGAACGTCTGCCGGTTGGTGGTCGATGTGATCTTGACCTCGACCGCGGAGGTCTCCTTGAAGTAGGTCTCGATGTGGAAGTCGAAGTGGTCGTAGAAGGTCTCCCCCAGGTGGAAGAGTGTGGTCGTGATCTCGGGCTCCATGTCTTTCTTGAGGGACTTGTTCCGAACGCTCCTGAGGATCTTGTCGAACTCGTCGAGGATGAGGCCCGCGGGGAAGCAGAAGTCGTAGCTGGGTTCCCGCATGTAGCGCCAGCAGTGGGCCTTGAGCATCTTCGCCTCGGAGAGGAGGATTCTCAGCACCTGAAAGGTTGCATGGTTATCACTTAGACTCGTGAAGCCCACTTTGCTGAAGGCTTACCGAATGCAGGAGCGCCAGGTGCAGATGCTCGGCTATCGTTAAACTCTCCGTCCTGTTGGCCTCCTCCTCGATGTTCTCCATCTCTCGCTCTATCGTTTCCTCGAGGCTTTTGAAGTGCAGGCGAAATATCGTCTTGGCGATTTCCCTCAGGTATTTACAAGTGGCTCCCAGGCGGGAGATCTCTGCGAAGCGCAGCTTTCTGAAGACCTCCTCGAGGCAGACCTGCGGGAGGTCGAGGAGCTCGATCCCCATCTCGGCCGAAGAACACGGAAAATTTGGACGCGAGGCCGAATCCGAAGCGGAAAATTTCCATCAAAACAGAGATTTTTTCTCGAGGAGTTTTTCCCCCTTTCGAAAACAACAGCCGGCCGCTGTTGCCAAACTGACGTTTGTTTACAATCCGTTTTGCGTTGCAGTTCCTCCGGAAGCAGTTCGCGGAGCTCGAGCGGGTCGCAGAGCAGCTCCTCCTCCAGTTCCGGATCCAGTTCCAGGTCGAGTTCCTCCTCGTCGAGCTCGAGTTCTTCGAGCGCGAGTTCCGCCGCCAAGGCCAGGACCAAAAGGAAGTGAGTCGCTCTCTCGGGGGGAAACCGAAACACCCGAAACCGAAACTGACGGTTGTTTGTTTTCAGGCCGGTAGAAGCCTCTCGCAGCAGTCCGGAAAAGAAAAAAGCAGAAAAGCCAAAGGAAAAAGATGAGCGAGATAAAGAGGCGAAAGACAAGGACAAGGACAAGGAGCGGAGAAAACCGGAAAAGGAGAAGGATAGAGACCGGGACAAGGATAAGGACAAGGACAAGGAGCGGGACAAGGACAAAGGGAAGACGAGGGGAAAGTCCAGGTCGCCGTCCCCCAAGCGAAAGAGGAAGGACAGGGACGTGACGCCCCGACCGACGAGAATACACATCGGCCACCTCACGAGGAACGTCACCAAGGATCACATCGTCGAGATCTTCTCTGTGTACGGGACGATCAGGTCGGTCGACTTCCAGATGGACAGATTCCACCAGCACAACAGAGGCTTCGTGTACATCGACTACGACAACGCGGACGAGGCGGAGAACGCGATGAAGCACATGGACGGAGGTGAGTGGGTGAGGGTGGAGGGGTGGAGGGGGATGGAGAGCGGAGGTTAAGGGTAGTTGTGTTGCAGGTCAGATTGACGGGCAGGAGATAACAGCGGCGCCGGTGTTGCTGCCGAAGCCGAGACCGTTACCCATTCGGCGTTCGTCGCCTCCCATGATGAGGGGACCACCGCCACTGAGAGGATGGCGTCGAACACCTCCGAGGTAATGTTGTGCGGGCATGGCAGTGGGGAGGAAGAGAGGAGAGAAATGAAATGGCTTCCATTCCAGGTTCCGAAGACGCTCCCCCATAATGAACCGCAGGAGACTGTCGCCCCCCAGACGAAGATCTCGGTCCCGCAGCCCCGTGAGACGGCGCCGCTACTCCCGCTCCAGTTCCAGCAGCTCTCGATAAAGGCTCGACGGGGACAGACCGGGAGTGTCAGCAAACGATGCAGTGAATTGAAGTTCGTCCGTTTAGGCAGATCCAAAGAAAAGCTCGAACGCGGTCCCCGAGGCGTCGCCCAGCATTTCACTCTTTCCAACAGTAGCAAATTCAACAAGTCGATCGGGCGTCGCTGACTGAACAATGTCAAAACGGAATCGTGCTCTTTTGCGGAATAAAGCAAATATAATGACTATTTCTATTTTGCAGTCTTAATTTGTCTAAGAGTTCCTTATTCAAAGCGATTATGGGTAACTTCCGGTTACCATTGGGTTCAACTTTTACAATGGAAGTAAAATGAATTTAATTAAGCCTAAATTTACAATATAATATATAAAAAACAAAAAAATAAAAGGAAAAGGTGTAATAAAGATGCGAGTTGTTGATGGAAAAGGACAGGACATTTACAAAGCATTCATTTTAGACTATTTTGTAAATAAAATTTATTAATTTCTAGTGAATGCAACGATAGCGCTTTAGTCGGGCGTGTGAGGAGGCTCTTGACTAAAATAAGGAGCTATTTCTGTGTTGAGGAGTGTGTGACACACCTGACAGACTCGGGACGGCCGCCTGCGGGGTCCACTCGATACTACGTGTGAAAGACAGCTTGGGCAGAAGATCTTGCCGCAGTGCCGACAGTGGTCCTGCAAAGGAGACAGAAGTCAGCAACTGACGGATGGAACGTCTGCGGGGCGAAGGGACGAAACGCCGGCCGACCTTTTTCCTGCCGGAGGAGGAGAACCGTAATTTACAACCGGAGCACTCGTCCACGTCGTCCTCGTGCTGCCATCTCACTTCCGTTCCCGCTATTCGAATTTTCTCTAGTTCTATCTGCAGAGACTGGGAGAGCCGAACGAAGTCCTTCTGGACCACCTCGCTCGTGTCGAGCTGCTGCTGCAGCGAGGCCACTCTGCTCTGCAGCTTGGAAATGTCTTCTTCGCACCTCCTCTGAAAGGCGAATCGGAGCTGTTAACGTGTCCTTCGTCCCCCCCCTCCCCGCGAATGAGTTTTAATTACGTTTTCCTTAATTAAATCGGCGACTTGCAGGTGCAAAGCTTTCAGTTCCTTCTTTTGTTCCCTATCGGAGACTGTTAACCTCTCCATCAGATTCTTCAATTTAGCGTTTTCTTCACGCGTCGCCAATAAGGATTTGCTGAAATGAGGAGAGTGTGTTCATTTATGTGAGATGGAAGAAAAGGGGGAAAATTACAAAAAAGAAAAAAGGAAAAATATGGAGCTGTACCTGAGTTGGGAGTTCTCCAAAGTCAAGTCGCTCTCTTTGGCGCTCCTCTTGGACAGTTCGCTGTCGAGCTGTTCTCTCAGCAGCTGAATCTCGCATTGGAGGTTCGTCGCCTGCTCCTCCTTCGCCTCCTGGGCGACCTTCGCCGCGATCAGGTCCTCGTGGCTCTTCAGCAGCAGCACCTGCAGCTCCTCGACGTTGTCCGGGAAGTTGATGGACTCCTCCCTGAGCTGCTCCGAGTGCTTCGTGTGCTTGCCCATGAGGTCGTCGTTCTCCCTCTGAATGGCCTCCATCTGGCCGTGGACCTTCTCCCGGTCGTAGGACAGCTGAGCCAACTGCTTCTTCACGTCCTGCTTCACTTCGGCGAAGGTCTTCCGCAACGTCTTCAGTTCGTTCTCGACACCCTCGTACAACGCTTTCAGCTCGGCGACCTGAAACCACAATTATCCCTTTTTCTGTTTTCTCCAAAGGCTTTTCCACCATCATTCCCGAATCGACCAACCTTTGTTTTATGTTCCTCCTTCTTCTCGTTCCACTTGTCCTCCATCGTTTTCCTAAACTTCGTCTCCTTGATCAAACCCTCCTTGAGCTTCTCCACGTTCTTCTCCAGGTTCTCCTTCTCCTTCTGCAGCTCCGTCACCGCCTTCTGCTGCGTCACCAGCTGCGCCTCGTAGTTCCCGCACATGCTGCACGAACTGCTCCTCGTCGGGCTCAACAGAGACGACGCCCCCACGCAGCCCTCCTCCGACCCCGCCCCCACCCCGTCCGAATCCTCCCCGAACGCCCTCTTCGGCGAACAGTTCCCACTCTCCTGACTAGCGTTCCGCGACATTTCACTCCCCAGTTTGCCCTTCTCGAGAGCGGAGTCACTGTACGACACGTACTCCGGCTCGTATTTGGTGAGTCTTTGCTCCGCCATTTGGAGTCTCGTCGTCAACTCGTGGATCTTCTCCTCCAGGGGGATGACCAGCGACCTCAATACTTTGGTGTCCTCTTGAGCCTTAAACAGAGAAACGCCAATGAGTGGGTCATCAAAGACTCCATCTCGTCCATTACCTTCTTCATGCTGTCTTCCAAATTGTCCTGCAGCCTGGACTCGGGGTCGTTGCCCAGTTGGCCGACCACTCTCCTGGCGAGGGTCTTCGCCCCCGAGAGCATGTTGCTGGGGGCCAGCAGCAGTCCCTCCTTCTCCTTCTCTCCCCTCAGTTTGTTCAGCTGTGACTCCAATAGCTGAATGCTCTGCTTTAATGTTTTCACTTCGCTCTGTGATGTGCTCGACACTTCAACGGTATCTGAAACGCCAATGTTATGCAGACATTAAAAAATCTACAAAAAACAAATATAAACTTTTCAGTGTACAAAATCATAAAAAAATACATTAACAAATATACTAAAAAATTAATTTAATTCAAAAAGTAAATAAATAACAAAAGGCAGATAAATAAAAAAGGTGATACAAAATCCAAATCTTGAAAAATTATATATATTTTTACCTATAGAAAAATTACATACTTTTTTAATAATATATAACTTAAAGGAAAAAACCTGAATTAGTTACTAATTACAAAACATAACTGACAAATTTATTAAAATTTTGGATTGTTTACTTAATTCGAAAACAGAAAACATAAGAGAAAAAAAAGAAAGAGCAATCTGGTATGTAATAAAGCAAAAAAGGAAAATAAGTATAGAATATATAAAAAGGAAGTATAGAATATAAAAAAGGAAAATAGAAGGTGATAACAGAAAAGATAGAAAAAGAAGTTAGAAGGAATATAAAAAATGAGATGGTTTATTAAAACAATTTGAAGGGCCTAATAATTATAATAAATATAAATTAAATGTTAATGAAATAACAAATCATAAATTAAATATAAAAATTATATAATTTGTTGCCTCACCTTGGACTATTTGATTCAGTGTGGCGATTTCTGCCTGAGCTTTTCTCTTTTCTGCCTCAACTTCATTTTCTTTGATTACAGCAATGAATAGCTGACTTTTAGCCTCATCCAATTCCTTTGTCAGTCTTTCAACCTCTGCTTCTAACCTAACCTGTTCAGATGTGACACTATTCAGTTTCTCCTCATTTTGAAGAAACAACTTTTGGAGCTTTGCTCTCTGAGCATTGAAATTATCATGAATGTCCTTTTTCTCCTTCTCTAATTCCGCCACCTTATTGAGCAAGTTCAGCAGCTGAGCATGAAGGTCTGCAAGAGACAACCACATCAATATTTGCTAAAGAAGCTGCAGTTTCAGGTGACTTCAACCGATTCAATTCTGTCAAACAGAAGACACCCAAAAGAGTTTGACTCATCACTCATTATTGTTAATCTCATTAATGGCGAACCACAATGCAAAGCAGATGATAAAAACAAATAAATACAAACACTTTGAGCTCTACCATATTGTGGCGAGCAAAGACTCGAAAAACGGACCGAATATATCTCGAGTATATCCTTGAAATGAATTATCAAGAAAAAGTGGCAGTACCTGCCGATAAGCGAACGTCTCAAACGGACTGGAACAACAGGTAGAGACAAAACAGGTATGCTGTGTGAGATTAGAATTTTTTATGGCTGCGCTCGGAAATGGTAATTTTTGAGTTTGAATCGATCGAGACGAGACTGAGGATATGGAGAGGGAATAATCGGAGAGGAATTTCGGCTCGGAAGCGATCACGCGATGCAGGAATAACCGTGATAATGAAGAAAATAGCATCGGAAGAAAGCAAACATACCGTTATCAGTGCCTTCGTTATTACATTTAATTTCGGCGTTTTCCGTTTCAACAGGATTCGACATGTTTCCAGATGGATGATTTCATCTGCCGATTAACTCTAAGCGACTTGATTAGCTTTGCATAATTAATCAGAGTGCGAACGGGTAGTAGGGAATACAAATTTAAGTTAAACCAATCACTACGGTGCAAACGTGGCAGAAGACACGGTCATTCGCAGTTTGTCGTGGCAGAATTCGCCCGGATTACTCACCACTTTTTTCGTTACTTCCGTCACGATTTCGACCCATCAAATTCAATTCCAAACGTTTTATTATTTATTATCACTTTTGAAGATTTTTTCATCAAAATCACAGCAGTGAACGATATCATTTTACATTTGCAATTTTTTCGAATGGCTTTTCACAACGAAAACTCCACTTTTTTAAAATTTTAAGCTCCCGGAAATATTTTTCTGAAAAGAAAAACTCCATTTTTAAATTTATTATTGAAAAGCCTTTTGGCAGGAGTTCTGAGAATTCGTGCTTTTGCAGTGCAATACCCCAAAATCCTTTAATTAAAAACAACCAACTGCTAATTGACCGTAAATATGTTCTCCCGAATTTCGAAAATCTTTTCTCAGGACACAATACATTAACGAACATTTCAAAATCTAACCGATCTTAAACCAAAACCCAAAAATAATACAACTCAAAAACCCAACCGCTTTTCAAAACAAATACGAATGAACATTATTGACTCGTTGTCTGCAAAGGCGGTTTGGCCTAAAAAGCAAAGATACGCAACAGCAGATAAAACACTGAAAATCGTTCGAAGAAAACCGATGTCAGCCAAACGCCCAGATCGATTTTGGGAAAAATAATCACGCCCATCGCTTCTGGGAATAATTACAAAACTTTTTAAACAGATAGAAAGATCTTTTAGATCGATAAAAACGGCAAACATCTGAAATTCCCTCCCACAATTGGGAATGATGAAAGTTATAGAATTTTACTCAAAATTTGAAAATGGACCCCCTCCCTTAATTGTAAACTAAGTAATGCTAAAAGAACTGAGGGAGCAATAAATAATTCCGCTTTGAAAAGATCAGAGAAACCGTTTGATGAATTTCATGAAAACCTTTCCCAAACCGCAGACATCTGCTGCTAAATTCTGCCAAATTCCCGGTCCGAGGATTTTTCTTTTACAATTTAACCCTCGAAAGCCACGAAAAAGACAAACCTCATCATTCTCACAGAACTGTTACGAAACTTCTTTCGGTTCTATCGAATCATTCTAAAATTGAAGAGTCGTTCCAGCAGCGGAGAATCTCCTCGTCGGCCATTTTGTAATGCTCGCCCACAACCATTAAATAACTTTCAGTGACGACGACATTAAAAATTTAATTAGAGTCTTTTGCAACCGCAATTAAACCGTCTTTTCCTCATCGTAAACCCACTTTAATTGTTTTGCGATATAAGAAAATGGACTGTATAATATTGGAAATTATCTAATTAGAAATTATATCTACTCTTAAACTTAAAAACCTCAATGCTCTTAACTCAAATCTCTCTAAATTTTTAGAAAATTAGCTTTAAAAAATTATTTTTATCTTTGAAATAAATAATTAATTATCATTACATGAATTACAAAATCAATTATAAATCACAACTTTTAAATTAAAAAAATCCTAAAAAATTTTAGAATCCTTAAGTTGGCAACCGTGGAAAAGTCAACCGTCAAATGTGAAAAACAGTCAGTTTTTTGTTGACCAAAAAACAATTGTCTTTTTTTTAAGATTACTTCCCAAAAATTCAGAGTTGGACCGGAATAGCGGACGGACGTAAGAACGTTTTGTATATTGATGATTCTTTTATACTAATTTTTACATTCTATTATGATTATCAATTAATTTAGTTGATAAACATAGTAAATTAATGCTGTTACATTTTTTTAGATTTTTATAAAAATTGTTTTTATGACCGTTTTTTTTAACACAATCTTTTTTACCAGGACTGTAGAAGAAACATTTATTTATTCGATTGAATGAATGAAAGAAGTAAACAAATTTTAAAAACGACTGCTCATTTCGCGGCCGACCGTTATTTTCACCAATTACACCTCAGGTGAGCTGCTAAATTATTCTTCCCCACTCAATCCTCCTCTGCTTTTTCTCAAAAACTATTTGGAAGTTCAAACGACCTCCCACTGATTCACAATGTGTTAAAAGCCGTCTTCGCTGACACGAAGCCGAGTCTGGAGGATTGCTGACCACGGGGACATACTTTCTTCTAACGAGTCTTCGGCCTCAAGGCCCCAAAGGCGGTCCACGGTGCCTCCCTGCGAGTGGGAACCATTTCGGGAATTTCGGGAGCGAAAGACAGGTTCGGCTGCTGAGAAGATCGCTGTCGTAACGGTTCCTGTCGGGGCCGAGGCGTTTCCCATTGATTTTCCGCGTCCGTGAAAGGCAGAGAAGGTTTCCTCGGGTCAGCTATCGATCAGCGAAATGGCGGCCTTCGCTCTCGTCTGAAAGGTATGAAAGCGCAGTGCTGACGATGCATTGTTTTCCTTTGGACACGGCCAGGTGGGATGAATGGGGATTCTGCCAGAGGAGTGAGAGCATTGCTAAGAGGGAATTGACGCGAATTAACCGGTAAAATGCGGTGATTTGCATCATTTGGTGGCGAGTGTTACTTATAAGTGTTTCATGCGTGCACTCACTCGTTTTATTAGTTGTCGAGTCGTGAGTATTGATAACTTACTTTTTATGGGACTATGACTGTTTATTTATTTAGTTTTCGCGCGAAACCTTCCATCTTTTATCATTTATTTATTTAGTTTCCGTGTGAAGTGTTCAATTTCTCTGTTATTAATTTATTGTTATTTATTTACGTTCAAAGCGCTCAGTTTTACTAATTTTTATTTACTCAGTATTCGTGGGAAGCTTTTATTAAGTAATAAATGTGTATAAATAATAATATACTATAATTAATATTAAATAATGGTATTAACGGTTTGAAATAATTTTTAATAATGATTATTTAACTAAAAATTAAATTTTTTCTCTGAAAATTGAAAATTGTTGAAAAGCAATAGAAAATTGTTCTGTACTCTTATATTAATATAAGTATCCCAGATTATCGGCCTCAAATAATACTTTATGCAGGTGCTCATTATAAGCGCTCGTAAAATAAATAAAAGCATCGCTATTTATAATGAAAATGACGCAGCAGCACAGAGGAAATGCGCCGTTGCCACTCTCCTGTCGTTTCAGGAACAAATCAGATATTAATTCCACGTTATCATGTGATTACCCAGATAAGACACTCCTACGTCCTCTCCCAGTCTCACTGTGGCGCTGCCGGGATAAGATGACACTCTCCTGTCGCCCCCACAGTCTGCGCCACCCTCTGCACCTTCCCACCGACTGACCACAGACATGTGCTCGCGAGTGCTGTTGCCTCTGCTCGCGTGGCTCTCCGTGGCCGGCGCCAACTACTCCCGCCCCGTGGTGGCCAAGTGCTGCGGTCTGGGCCTGGGCTTCTCCTACGAGAACAAGTCCCTGTGCGTGGCCACGGAGGAGGAGTTCCTGCCGGAGTTCGAGGACTGGCCGGGACACTCGGAGGCGGCGAAGGCTCTGCCGGTGAAGGCGCGCTTCGAGTACTTCATAGGGGATCCCTGCACGGAAGGAAAGTAAGTCAAAAGTGATTTTGGTTAAGTGAATTGTGATTAATTGAAGGAAGGCCACTCTGTTAATTTTCTCATAGAAAAGGAGACAGAGAAAGAAAATAACAAAATTTCGGATTTAAAAAGATTGTAAAAATAGAAAAAAAAGAGAGATAGAAAGAGAAAGAAAGAAATAGAGAGAAAGATACGTAAAAAAAGGAAGAGAGCAAAAAGTAAGAGCATGAGAGAGAGAGTAAATGAATAAAGAAAAAGATAGAAAAAGACCAAGAATGATATAAAAAGAGAGAGAGAGAGAGAGATGAAATGTGCGTCATAAGAGAGTTCCGAGTATACAGCGCCAAATGGCCGTGAAAGCGATGAGTAAATTTTCCGGGAAAGTGTTCATCTGCTCGCGTCTGCTCACTTCCGCCTTTATTGCAGGTACATCCTCGACCAGACGACCTACTCCTACGACCAGTACTCCATCTACTCGAATGGCACCCTCCTGTACCTGGACCACCTCTACCACAAGGAGCACTTCTGCCTGGAGACCCTCAACGGCACCGTCAGGGCCTTCATCTGCTTCGGAAGCCCCCTCGAAGACCGCCCCTTCAACTTCACATACATCATCTACGCCACAGGTGGGCGAGGGGGGAGGGAGGGGAGGGAGGAGAGAGAAGAGAGGAAAACTCGTTCTGTTGCAGGGTTGCTCATCTCCATCCCGTTCCTGCTGGCGACAGCGCTCATCCACCTGTCCATAGAGATGCTGAGGGACCTCCGGGGGAAGTGTCTCTCCTGCCACGTCCTGTGCCTGGCCATCGGCTACCTCGTCCTCGCCGTCGTGCAGCTGGGCTCCGACCACCTGCAGGAGGGCCTCTGCATCGCTGCCGGTACGTCCCCTCCCTCGTCGCCTCCCTCGTCGCCTCCCTCGTCGCTGCATCGCTCCCTTGTCTCCCGCAGGCTTCATAATCCAGTTCTTCTTCGTGGCCTCCTTCTTCTGGCTGAACGTCCTGTGCTACGACACCTACCGCTGCATCGAGGACGACTTCCGGTGCACGTACAAGGCGGCCGACCTCTACTCCGAGAGGACGAGGTTCCTCTGCTACTCCATCTACGGGTGGTACGGCCCCGTCATGCTGTCCATCGCCACCCTCGTCATGGACTTCGAGCCCGCCATCCCCGAGTCCTACCTCAAGCCCAACATCGGGCTCAGCTCCTGCTGGTTCTACTGTGAGTGCGGACGGATCGCTGAGGTGCTGACGGCCGCTACAATGCCTTCCTTTGGTTGCAGCCGACGACGCCGCCCTGCCCTACTTCTACGGCCCCGTGGGCATCGTCATCCTGGGCAACATCGTGCTCTTTGTCATGGCTGCGAGGAAGATATACAAGGCGCAGAAAAGGAGACGGGAGGAGAGGAGGGACAGCGGGGCCTTCGGGCAGAGCCCCCCGCAGAGACATCGCCCCATCGCCCTCTACACCAAAACGTGAGTTTATCAACAACGAATTGGGTTGTCTGAGGTTAAACACTTCCATCCTGATCCAACAGACTGCAGGAATGCATTTACCTCTTCTGCATCATGGGCATCAACTGGGCAGCGGAGGTGATCTCCTGGGCGGTGGGCGGCTCGCAGGCCATCTGGCTGGTGACGGACATCTTCAACGCCCTTCAGGTAACACCCCTCGCCAAGCAGCCTTTCCTCCCTTGAGAGCGCACTCTGTTGGTTTCAGGGCATCATGATCTTCTACCTGTTCGTCCTGCGGCCGAAGAGGGTTCGCCATGAGGTGGGGGACGCGTTGCGGCGGACGTGGAAGCGGATGACGGGGTTTGGTCGGGGTGAGAGGGAGGAGAGGGAGGAGAAGAGACGTGTCAGCAGACATTGGCATGCGAACATTGGGGAGGAGGGCGATGAGTTTTTGGGAGGGGCGAAGCTAACCGCCGTTTGATGATTGAGACATTTTACCCTTTTTATTCATTTCAACAGTGTTTTTGTGATTATTGTATATATTTGCTTGTATTTGAAAGTTTGTTTCTCATTCGCCAACCGATTCCTTATTTTGATTAAGTGAAGAGAGAGAGAGAAAACCATAGAGACCGAAGAATCAGTTGCGAAAGCCCATCAAATGTTAAAAATATTATACTGTTAATATTATTTTTTATAATTGACAATATATTTTTATTTACAAATAAATTTTATATATATTTTATGTAAAAGTATAAAAAAACTTCTCAAAAAAAGAATTAAAAATAATCTTAAACATTAAATAATACAAGTTAATTCTGTTAAAAATATTAATAACCATAGGAACTAATAAATATATAAATAATAAATATAATAAAACAGTATAATATTTTTAACATGTCTTTAGGGCATAAGCAAATAATATATGTAACTGAATCTTTTTATTAGTTATTACATTGTTAATATTATTACTTTCAATAATTTTATAATAATTTTAGCAAACTTGATTATATAATTATAATGTTTTTGTAAAATATAATTATGATGATATAAACAAATTAAGTTTTATCATTAAAGTATGCCATTGTTGTAAAACCAAAATATACAGACGCTTCATTTTACTGTTATAAATTGATTTTTAATTTAGAAAACCCAATAAAACTTTAAGACGATCTCAACTTTTCTGCAACTGAAAAGGACTCTCAGCTAAAGAAACAAAAAAACAGGACATAAAACTTTCCAAATCATTTTATTTTGCCTATGAATGTCATATAAACTTCACTGAACTGAAAAGAGTCGGCCGACGCGCTGCCTCCGAGATGACGAAGCCGTGCGCGGCCTCCGCGACCGACACGACGCGGATTTGCCCGATGAATTCCAAACAAACGTGAGGAAATGTAATTTACAAATGAACAATTTACACGGACTGTGGATGGGACTCCTGCCACGGCCTATTATTCCTGCGGGGCCATCGCTCTCGCCTGCGCCCTCACTCTCTTCTCGTATTCCAAACGATTTTGACTGGAAAGAGTATTAAGAAATTATGATTATGTATTTTGCAAAGCCTTCTTAGGGCAAATTATTTATCTTTACTCTTACATTTATATATTTATCACAGTTTATTTTACTGTATTTTTACAGGTAATCTTTCTTTTTTGCATTTTAATGCTTGTCCCAATTTCATTATTAATTACTGTATTCGTTAATTTATATTCTGATTATTGTGTACAATTCTACCCATTTATTCTTACATTATCTGCATGACTATTTATAACCAATTCTAACAGATACACTTTATGTGATTCATTCATATAAAGTGAGGCAACAACCTTACACATAATTTATCAAATTATTACTTTAATAATGTCATTTCCATAATTTAATTCATTTATTTACACAGTAAAGTGTAAAGAATCAGTCTTTTATTGCACAAAAACCTGCAATATTAAGCACTAAGTATTGCATTATATTTTTATATATTTGAAATGTTTTAGAAACTCATCTTTTGTTGCCTCACTTTATTTTATGTACATTTTAACAAATTAAAAACTGTTTTTCATATCTAAAGGGAATAACTGACTCTGATTTCACCCACCAGTAAATAGTGTAAGCTTCAGCCTGAGCAGGATCCTTTATGTTGGGCTCATTGAGAAGATCTTGAATTCCAAGCAGAATCTGTTTGATTGTGATAGCCGGGCGCCAGTCTTTTTCTTCGTCCAACAGAGACAGGCAAACCGTCCCTGAGGGGTACACATTTGGGTGAAACAATGGAGGTTCGAATTTGCATTTTGGAGGACTCGAGGGGTAATCGTCTTTGAAGATCATTCTTAGTCTGTATTGCCCGCCTTCCCAGGGTGTCTGAAACGAGAAAAAGTTCGCTCGATAAAACCGTTATGAAATTTCCGTTTTGGAGCTTTTGAATCTCAAATGTCAAATGGCGATTGACGTTTGCATTTAAACGTCTCATTAGGATTGCAACGTTCCAACGGTTTTTTCAATGGCGTTAAAAGTTAATTAAGGATATTTCGCCAAAGTGTGCAGCACTGTGCACATCTATGAAACAAAATAAAACACGACTTACTCCTTTCTTTCCAGGAATGGCGCATTCCCATGACATTAAATTAAGAGTCCCGTCTGGATTTTTGCAGGGTCGGGCCACGAACCCGAATGGATGATCCTTTCGCCAAGCTTTTCTCTCTTCTGCCAAACGAGCTATCGCTATTCCAGACATTTTACAGTGGGCAGTCTTACAGTACAAAACAACTACACAGCACTCGCCTGAGATAAAGATGGATTCCACAATTCACAAACAAAAGTTTCCTTATTATATGCGACCATAGACGCTCAATACCCTTTGCGAAATGGATTCATAGAGTAAATAACAGCCTCATGAAAATTACTAATAACGGTTTTTGAATGACACAACTTCAAGGATTAGGAGAAAAAGTATTGTTAACGACGATAAGTCGTTTTAATTAAGATATTCTCAAATTGGAATCGTTCAAAAGTACTTTGAATGAGATTAATCCAAAATATTTTCAATACTGAGACCGTTAAGATTAAAATAATTGAAAGTAATTTGTCATAATCTTCTTTTGTAGACTATATATTCACTAAAATAGACTTAGAGTAAATAATAACGTTTTTTTGAACCAAAGGAATCTCAGGATAAGCAAAAAACATTTTTAGTAAATAAATCATTATAATTACAAAATTCATAGAATAAAATCGTTTGGTGATACTCTGAATGAAATCGTCAAAAAGCTGAAGTCGAATTCGAAGAATCCAATAACATTTTGATGCTTTCACACCGTTAAAATTAGACGAATATCATTTTAAGTATTTATTCCAAATTAATACAAACTCGAGGGACAATGGAAGACAATGAAGCCAGTGGAGTCTCTCTTAGAAAATTACCAAAGTCCCAGAACCAGTGATTTTAACTCTTTCAAAAGGTTAACCACTCGAATAAATGCCTAACCCTGCAATATGGCCAGCGGACACTGTGCAGACTTTCATAGAACTTCCGCCATTTTAAATGAAGAGAAGCTCTTTCGAAAATCTACTACGTAGTTTACAATACTGTTGAAAGTCAGTTGGGCATTATCTTCTCTTTCACTGAATGCTTTCACAAAGCTGCATCCGTTCACCGCTTTGTGGCACACAAATAACGAAGGTACTTACGCGATCCGTCTCACTTCGCGCAGCCGTTCGTTACCGGATAATTACCGTTAAAAATCCCGCCAAAATCAACAACCTGACTGCAAGTTGAGAAGAGCGATGGCTCTGTTGATGTGATTGAGAGTGTTCATGCTGGAGCGGACGCCCAAAGCGAACACCTTCTCCAGAAGAAGTCCCGCGTGCTCTGAAAAACGGAAATCGAGTGTTAAAATAACGGTCGTTGGGCCGCGGCGTTTTCAACGGAAATGTCGAGAAACCTTGAGAGCTGACGACCATATCCGGTAGTTTTTCCAAAGCCGTCATGACTATTTCCCCCTGATTGCTTTCCAAACACCGCAAATAACCTGGAAAAATTCAATGAGTTTAATAAATCAGAAAATTGTTGGAGAATTTCTTCTCATGTTGCCCATGTATTTTCACTTTGTCTTCGGCCAAAACCTGAAGACTCACCAATGGCAGCGTTGCTCTGAGGATTGTATTTCATGAGCCTGGCCAAGAGGGCGTGAGCGAGTGTTCTGATGTTTCCGTAGGGGGACAGCAGCAGAGAAGAGATGGGTTCGGCGAGCACTTCGAGGACAGCCGGATTTCTGGTCGAAAGATGATCCAGTTCTTGCAGAGCGGACAGAACCTCTGTGAAAAACAATCAGAAAGTGACTCAGAAAATAAAAAGAGTAATACAATTATATAACACTAGATTTGAATAAAAAGAAGATAATACCTTCTCCCTGGGACCGAGCCAAAGCGTTCATTATCGACAGGGGAGGTTTCGACAGCACCTCCACCGAGGAAATAGCAACCCCCGCTTGCAGACTCTCCACTTCCTCCCCGTTCTCATCTCGCGGTGTTAAAATCCCGGAGAACAACGACTGCAGACTCGAAAGGTCGGGGTGAATCCTCTGTATGATCCTGCGGGCAAATCCTCGAATTACAACCGGCCTACAACAATTTGAGGACATTTCGGCCACCCCACTTACGAAAGAGCCCCCGAATTGGCCTGAAGATACTTCATCGCCCTCGAGGCAGCGCTCACTGTATAGTTCTGCAGGAAGGTGACAAATCGCGACAGCATGGGAATCACGTCTTTCATGTGGCCGTGCAACTGAAACATTCATCAGATGAGATGAATCCTCCGAAGATTTACGGGGGATGTCTTCGGACGGATATACCGACTTTGAAGAGGGTGAGGAAAGCGTCGAGGGTGACGTGGAGGGAGGCCGCGTACTGCCGGGAGAATATCTTCGGCTGCAGCAACTCGATGAGGCCCAGGACTTGGGAGAAGACCAGTATGTGGTTCCTCAGGCGGAGGACAACGTAGTCGAGGTGCACTCGACCTTGCAGAGAGGCGGCGAGCATCGGCAACTGTCTGAAAGAGCGGGAATGTTTGTGAGACGACAGAAAGGGACGCGAGGCCAGCAGGATGTAAATATTTACCTGAGGACGAGTCCTGGATGAACGACGGCCATTTTCCTGGCGGCCAATTCGAAGTCCTGTGATTTTTTCCACCAGTCTTTCGAGTTGAGGGTGTTGGCAGTCATAGCGGTCAACAGCGTGTGGGATATTCTGTCGAGAGCGCTGCTGCTCCATCCTGCAGACCAAGGAATGCCCGTTTAGGGAAGGAAAGTAATAACGTAAATCGCAAGAAAAATCTTCACCCACCGGAAATGGAAGCTCCTTTGAGCAGCAACTCCTGATCGGTTCCGAAGAGATATTTAATCACTCCGGGAATGTGAAAGTAGAGGAGCACCAACAAATGTTTGCAAACCGCAGCGGAAGGCCTGAAATATATTATATAAGTTATATAATATAAAGAGCAGTGGTAAAAAATTATAATTTTAACTCACTGAGTTATTTCCGATGTGGAGGCGAGTCTTCTCAACACTGCAGGGATGAAATCGTTCTCGAGGGATTCCAACAGCAGAGGCAACCGCCCCTCCAAAGTGTCCAGGAAAACCGGTCTCATCCCGTTCTCCAGATCCTCCGGATGCCCTTCTTCAGACGAACCCTCCTTCACCATCTCCGACGCCTCCTCGATCACGTACTCGATCAGGCACAGCACCTGAAACCAAGAAAAGCTCACCAAAGGCCGGAGGCGGACGCAGGGGTGCATTCCCCTTCTCACCTGACTCTGGCGGAGCCGCAGCACGCTCTCGGGGGTGTAGTGCTTGGGGATCCGCTTCTCCCGGCCCTGCCACAGCCTGGGGTTCCTCGTGAGGGCCTCGAGGAAGTCGAGGACGGAGGTGGCCGAGTAGTGGCTCTGAAAGCTGCGAAGGGGAGGGATGAGTGGTTGTGGGGGGCGAGTGGGGAGAGGGGGAACGAACCTGGAGAGCAAGTGGTCGACGCAGCACTGCAGGCGTCCCCAGCTGGCCCTGTGGGTCAACAGAGTGAGAAGATAAGGTCTGCAGGTTTCGGCGTCTGTCCGACATTCGACGTTGTTTGTCTTCGAAGTCTTCCCGAACAAAAGTTTTATCATCTGAAAAAATTATTATCATTTACAAACATAAAAAAATTGATTATCTATTTTGGGTTTATAAAAACGATGTAAACTGTACCTGTTTCTCACTTTTGGAGCTGATTAATTCAGGTTCAGCAGCGACCAAACAATCGATCAGCTGGCCAACACACTGAGAATTCTCCTCAATGCTCCCCAACAGCAATTCCGCCAGTCTCTCCGCCTTCCCCTCGAACTCCTCGTTCGATTTCGAAGTCTTCCTTTCCTCCCCGAGAATCTCCCAAATCAATTTCGACAAACAGTTCGGCTCCCCCTTCAAATGGCTTTTTAGGATGCTGCAGTACATCACCAGGTCCGCTTTCATATCAGCGGGGACTTCAGCGCTGAGTTTCCAGAGCAACCGCAGCAGCGTCGCTCCCAGGATCGGCTCTTCTTGGAAGGTTTTCACCGCGACAGCGAGAGACTCCTCCCCTTTCGTCATCATCACGAGGTACTTGAGAATCTCCAGGTAGCTCTGAACCTTCTCGTTGGGTGTTTTCGCCTCCACCAGCAGCATCACCTGCAGCTTCTTCAGGCTGAGTCTTCTCGACGCCGGCGTCTCGTTCGGTTGGAAGATACCATTTAGCAGAATCAACGCGTTCGGGAGGTAGAATCCCTGAGAATTCGTGACGGAACTTGACTGGGGCAAACTCAGTTCCGGTTTGGTGACCATTCCTCGGAATCCGGGAGGCTCCGACACTGCCTGCTCACTCAGCTCCAACGCCTGCACGAACCGCTGCCCTCCGGTGGCGCCGCGACGCCTTTGCACCTGCACCAGCTGGGCCATGTAAGACTTGTCGAAGACGGCAGCAGCGACCAAGGACGCGTCGGTGCGGTCCAGGGTCTCCAACAGCTTGCTCATGGAGGACACGGGTATGCCGAATGACTGAATGAACAAAACCAGCTGCGGGACATCCAAATCGACGAGGGCCGCGTCCACCAAACGGTCCACTCCCGATCGAATCATCCTCAGTTTGAGCCAATCCGGGATGAGAAGGGCTTCTTCTGAGGTGTCCACGAGGTAGGCTTTGGGCGGGGGGCCTTTTTCGGGGAACCAGGTCTCCAGCAGCAGGGCAAACAAGCCGGGGTCGCTGGCGGGGCCGTAGCTGAGCAATATTATCATCGCGTGCACGACGAGTATGTGCAAAGTGCTTTCCTCCCCCGAGTTCCAGGTGACCAAAATCTGATCCTGACTCTCCGACCAGGTGTAGTTTTCCTTGCGCGGCTCGCGAGCTTTCTGCAGGTACGCGCAGAATATGATGGTGAGGGAGTGGAGAGTGTTGGCTCTGTCGGGGTCGGGTTGACCCGTGGGCATTATGGCCGCCATGATGGTGCTGCGCTCGACGATGAGCTGCGCCATGTCCTGCACCAAATGCCCGAGGGAAATGAGGTCGTCTTCGGCGGTGTGCAGCGCGAGGAAGGTGATGTAACTGCTCACGCAGGCGGGGTCGTTTTCCACCTGACAGGCCTGACGCAGGGCGAGGACGACCTGTGGACGCACATTGGGGAAATGGGGCAGCAGTGGCAACTGCCGCAACAGCCAGGAATTGTCCTGAGGCTCCTCGGAGAGCTCTATCGGCTCCTCGCTGAAATTCGTCGACGACAGCACAAGTTTGAGTCCCTTGATCGCCTGCGCTCTGCTGTTCATGTGAGGAGAGCTGAGTCGCCGCAGCAGATACTCCAGGACCTCGCACGGGGCAGTCGGCTCCTGATCGGGGTCCGTCAGCACTTTCTGTAGATGTCCGATCAACTGCTGACTCTTACTCTGCTTGTCCGGGGGACCCGAACTCAACAGGAACTCGCACAAACACTGGACAGGTAAATGACTGAGAGATCCTTCGCTGCTCTCCACCAGGTCCGCCAACCAGGGCATGCTCTGCGACGCCCCCTGTCGCTGAATGAGATCGAGGAGGAAGTCCGGATGTCGCGACCTGCACAGGAGATGGCCCATCCGGTGCGTCGCGTTCAGGGTTGCCAACTGCTCGAGCACTCCCACGGGAGGTTTCCTCGCCGGCCCCAACGGATCCATCGTGATCAGCTGCGACAGCAGCAGACTCGTCTGCTCGGTGATGGTCGCCTTCGTGGACGCCGCCGCCAAATGCGATTCGAACTCCAGAATGCTTTCCCTCTCCCGAGCGGTGAGTCTCAACTCCTGAGCTTTCATCTCATCCGCGTTCTCGATGTTCATCGTCGGGGGCGGATAGGAAAAGTGATTCGTTATGCACATCTCCATGAACATCCTCAGCATGGGGTACTTTTCCCAGGCGACGGCGCAGAGTGTGGACGGATTGCGAACGCTGAGCAGTAACAGCATGATCCAGGCCTTCCAGTACAAGTTGGAGATGGCCAGTCGAGGGGGGCAGTAGCCCTGCGGGAGGGTGATAATGTCCGGGTGATGGTAGGCGGTCACGTTGAAGATGAGCTCGAAGATCTCGACTTTGTCCGCGAAAAGCATCTCGAGGCCTTCGAGAGACAACAGTGCGCTTCTCTTCACCAGCTGGTCTGCGAGCTCAAGCGCGTCGGGAGCGGTTATCGGGTGGTCTTTGGACAGTCCCAGAAAGAGGACATTGATGAGGGTGTTTTGGTAGAGGGGGGACTCCGAGGCGAGTCGCAGCAGCAGCGTTCTCTCGGACTCGGGAGGCCACATGTCGATCTTGTAGTAAGAATCCTGCTGTTCCATGAAGAGAACCTTATGCAGGCCGTGCAGGAAATCGGGTCCGCTCGGTTTGTATATCTTTGGGACTTGGTCTTTCAACCACGCGACCGTCTCCTGTTGGATTTTCGAAACTGTCGTGTGGTAATTGATTAAAACCTGTATCTCCCTTTTGTCTCCTCTCCCGACTAAATTGACGCTCTCTTTGACGGTCGGAGAGACTCCCAGGAAACACGACAGGGCTATCAGATCGATGACGGCGTAGAACATTCTGTCCTTGAATTCGAAGTCGCGGAAGGCGGCGCTGTCTTTCTTGTCTGCCATCAGCCCTCGACACAGTGCCAGGAGATTGATGTCGTGGCGCAAAACGCGAACGATTTCCCTTAGCAGCGCTCTCAAAGGTCGATGATAGTCGTCTCGATTCAACAGCAGTTCTAAAAACACGTCCGCCAACAACGTCGCCGAAAGTTCCGAATGCACTTGAAACATTATACCGATCATCGCCATGTTGTTCGGGTTTCTCGACGTTGATAACTCATTGTAAATGGTGTGCTTCAGCATGGTGGACAAATTGTCCGGGTGGGCGTTGATCAACTCTCTGATGCACATTAAGTAAAAATTGATTAGCGCTTTGGTCTTGAGACGGATCTTCGCCAGGCAAGCGATCACCTGAATGTCTTTAGCCGAGTGAGTTTTGCTGTTGATGCACGTGTAGAGCAACAGCTCCTGCGCGGGTTTCATCAGCTTCGGGTTCTGCAGCCATATTTCCAGACGTGGAGCCGCCAAGAGACGTATTTCCGGCAACCCGGAGGCGGATGACAGCAGTTTTAGGTAATTTCGGGTGACGCTTTCCGGCGTCTGACGTCGAGTCGCCTGTGTCTCCATGACGATCTGCTCGATGGACTCGGCCAGAGAGGCGTACCTGGGGATGGTGGGCACGTCCGCGCTGGCGGAGGCGGCGGAGTTCTCGTCCTCGTCGTCGATGCTGACGGTGACGGGGCTTTCGGAGCGGGGAATGCCCAGGGGGGCCAGCTCGGGCACGAGGAAGTTGATGTTACCAACGGGGGCTTTGGTGCTGAAGGCGGTGGTGATGTTGTTGACGAAGCAACTGCATTCTGGCTGGTCGACCCAGACCCTTTCTGACATGGCGTCTTCGACGTAGAGTTTGACGAAGTTGCTCGGCCATTGCTTTTGATCCTGATATCCCCTGAGAAGGAGATTGGCCGCTAATACTGCTACAGTTGGGTTTCCTTTACTCTGAAATATATAATAAATAATAATACAATAAGAATAAAATTAATTTGGAATCTTTACAATAAAATGCTCGGTAATTTATGTATTTTATCATCTATTTTTTTATAAATTATTTATACAATTCTATATAATACTTAATTTTTTAAATTATTGGCTTAGATTGATTTAATGGCAGCGACACTCTGACTTTGCTTTCCAAAATTCCTTGTATCATGAAATAGCTCTTATCTGATTTTCAAGGCATCAGTGCCTATCTGTGATGCTGTCGATCTTCGACTGCCGTCACAAATGTTTATATCTCGAGATTGTATTGACAATTTCTTATCTTTTAAGCGTCATTTATTGCTACTTGGAAAACGCGTACCGTATTACGCGAGTGATTCACATAATTACTTCAATAATACAATAATAAGCCCTGAGCTTCAATGACGTGCTTTTCAATGTCGATCGTCCTGACTCATTCTTCCCCCAAAAGGCAAAGTGGCACCAATGGAAACTCATCATCAGTACTCAGAACAAAAAATGTTCAGATTGGACATTCTGTTCTTCAGATTAATTTAACTAAAATGGAAATGGGTATCAAAGCTTAATTTTTTTACATTATTTCTCTTACTTTGTAAATTTCAATTTCAGTATCAATAATTTTTGTAAAATTATATTTCCAAATGCATAACTCTGAAGTGCTTAATAAAGATACTATCAATTGAACTTAATCTTGAGGAAACCAATAACACATAGTTTAAACATATATATCTAAATTAAATCAATTTAAGTAATAAATAAGTAATTAATTTATTAATTTGTATTGAATAATAGAAAATATGAATAATGTTGAAAAAAAAAATAATTAAAAGTGGCAAAACTTATATAAAATTTAATTGACAAAATAAAGATGTACTCACCTTAAAATTATGTTGTGGATCTCTTTTCAATAAAACAGACAGAGCTTGTGTGACCACTTCCATAGCGTACAGAGATGGTTTCAACTTTGCCAAGTAAATCAGAGCAACCATACTTATCAGGTCCGGCTTCCATTTTGAATTTTTTAAAGTTTTTATAGCACCACATATAAATCCAGCCTTAAAAAGAAAGTATTTTAAACATAGCAAACAACTTTTCTGTCAGAATCTTACCAGAGTGAAAATCAAGTTATCAATCAAAGGCTTACTGCTTTTTCCAGCTGTCCTGCTTGATATGCATCCAGAACCGAATGCACTATTTCGGATGGCTCCACTTCTATAGCGACAGCCTCCCAAGATTCGCTGACTGCTGCTGTTGCTGTGGGAGAAGCACTGGTCGAAGCCCATCCCAAAGGAGTCGGGGAACCCACAACTTTGGCTTTTTTCGCAAGGATCGGGATATTCTGCGGTGCGGCTTCTCTTTTCCTTTCGGAAGAATCTTTACAGACAAGCAAACATCATAAAAATAATGTCATTTAACTGAAAAACCGGAGGAATCGTTCGACTTACTGCTTCCCAACGGTCTCTTGTTAGTGTCATTGCCGGATGATTTTGTGCCGAGAGCGAACAAATCCGCGGGAAAGTGTTGGGTTTTGGATTTTGTCCTCGACTGGGAATTCTTCCCTCTATCCATCACGAGAATTATCCACTAAATGTCCACGCATTTACGAAAACGATGGAAACTTCAGATGCAAAACATAACCTCACATCCGTTTGAACACGCTTTGATAAAATAACTCAAACTGAAAGCTAAAATCGTTCAACTTCAGGTCTTTTTTGACCGTTAACTCGTTTCCCCGCGTTCCGCTAATATTATTAATATTATGTACAGAAATTATATTATCTACATGTCGAATGGTCCTCGACGAGGCCTCCACCATTTTTAAAAATGGAAGTTTATCAGTTAGGGTAGGAGTTCACTATGCTTGAAATGAGTAAAAATTTCCTTTTTATTATTCGCTTATTTTTTCTAAATGTGGGCTGCTCTTATTATTAGAATATTAAGAAGGAGAATAGTGTTGGCAGTGATTTTTACTCTTTCTTTAATTTATTGCGTCGTCAACTTATGGCAGGAGGTAAACACAACCTCTCAACACTAACACTTGTCTTAACCCTTTTAAAGGCGACTTACATTTCAAGTGTATGTTTACCTTCATTGCAGAATGCCTCCAATTACCCCTCGCAGGTGATCGATTCTGACGGATCGATGAGGAAACTCACCAATTCGTTCTTATGGCACTCCGAAAATGAGCCCAACCAAACGAATCAGAAAGTGGTCACCTGCAGGAATTCCGTTCAGGGGAAAGTGCTCATCGTGGACGACAGAGGTTATGTCTGCTCGAGGTCTGACGTGCTTCCCTCGGGCTGCTGCAACACCGCCTCGGAGAACACTAAGCGGTTCCCGTGCGCGACCTGCAGGGAAAATGGCTGCTGCAGCATATATGAGTACTGCACTTCCTGTTGCCTGCATCCGGACAAGGTAACCCTGCCTTTGATTAGTCCTCCATTTTGTTAAACTTTTAAGGCTGAATCTAATCTTCTCCATCTGGGATATAGATTTTATCATAATTATTATAAGCCAATGTGTGTGCTTACGAATTAGAAGAGATATGAACTTTTTATTTTGCCAAAGGTACTTTCAATATTATCAGTATCAATTATCAATTATATGTGCTCCAAAATGTAAATCCTGCTGAGGATTAAATATGTTCTATTCCACTGGTTCCCTGCCTGTAAGCCAGTGAGCTTGCTTGGCTTACAGGCTTTCTTGGGGGTCATCAGGGTTTCCAAACTCAGATAGAGATTATCATCTTCCTCTAAAATATTAGTCTTTTGTTTTATATCTTAAATAATTTTGATCTGAGCTTTTTTGCTAACTAAGCACAATGAATGAAAAGTCTGACTAATGCTGTCTTAATCATAAGTCATTTCCTTAATATCAACTAATATGGTAATTATATTGTTGAATGTAAATAAATAATTTATATTTATTTTGTTTTGCCCTAAATATTAATATCTACTTAATAGTTTCTTTGGCAGAATAAAAAGTGTGGTATTGTTGCATGATCAGTTAGCACAAAGCAAATAATAAACAAGAGCAAAAAAATATATGACAGCAAAAACTATGCAGATAATAAGCAGCAGCAAAGACCGTACATCGAATAAACTATGCTGCAAGAATTTTACCGTTAAAATAAAACGGCCTTATAACGAAAGTTAATTTACGTCAACTACTGATTTTCTTTCAGAAACAACTTCTCCAAAATGTTCTCGGGAAAGCATCGGAAAACGTTTTGTTCGCTTCCGTCAGCGACCACTTCGAATTGTGCCTAGCCAAATGCAGAACCAGTTCGCAGAGCGTTCACCATGAAAATTCGTACAGAGATCCAAGAGCCAAACATTGCTACGGGGAAACACCGGAAATGGAGGCAGTCCAGTCCTGAAAGAGAAGGCAAAAATAAGCCAAATGTACAGTGGTTTGAATCTGTTGTTTCTGCTCGGGGGGGGGGGGGGGGGGGGGGCGCGAAGTCCCCACCGATGGAAAATAGTTAAACCTCCTCAAATAAGCGAAGGTTGGGAGGCCAAACTTCAGCGAAATTTGGCCCCATAATTTTTTAAACTGAATTTTACATGAACCAAATACGAGCACAATATATTGTTATTGTTATTGTATTGTTAGTTATTAGTGTTTAACACCAGATACAGTCGTCTGCGCTGTGCTTTCATTATATTAAATCCAATGAAATAGAGAACGACCTTAGTTGTTTACTGTGCAATTTATATTATGAAAAAAATTTGTAAATGATTGAAAAATATAAAAGATTGGTATACTTTTTGGTTTTTGTATTTCCACCATGTCATCCTGCGTTGGGGTTATAACCCTTTGTGACCCCCTGAGAATTCCTGACGACAGAAATCGCCTCTCATTAGTGAGCAAAGGCATTGATGCTTACTTAGCGGGTCGACTGTTGCGTCTTCGGCCATTTTTTAATATAATTAGCGACATGTCGGGGAAACGAGTGCAATCGAAGACGGGTGAGGCTTCTGTTGTGGTTTTTGGTGAAGCTCAAGATGCCGTCACAAAGGTGCGATAGTCTATGGGTTTGTTTTGAGGGAAACTTCGGGTCGATTCCGCTCATTTTCCCACGCAATTACTGTGCGTTGCGGTTCTAATCTCTTTTCCGGACATACTTTGCTGTTCTCATTCTTTTTTTGTTCTATAATGACGATATAATTACTTTCTAATACTATACTTGGTTTCTGTTCTTTTAATCTTGTTCTAACTCTAACATTCGGCTTATGTTCTATGGCAATGTTCTAATGTTGTTATAACTCTGACTTTTTCTTCTAATCCAGTTCTAAATCTGCTCTAATACTTCGTTTGTTTTCAAGGTCTCTTCTATCGCTGTTATTAACTCCGTTACAGCATTCCTTTTGTTTTTCTAATAAGTTTTATTTTTGCTTTACTATTTCTCATGCTGTTATAATTCCTTTTCCGGTTTCGGTTTTGTAATTTCCAGTTTTGTTACCTCTTACTTTTCCTCTGTCCTAACGGGCTCCTATCATGCATCCGTAATCCACGCAGGGGGTGTTAAAATTATTTTATAAGATCACTGATTTTATACATGAAATAAAACAAAATACACAGATTTGGCTGAAAATCCTGCTGTAAAATGCGTGAGGTCCGGTTAATTTTGCCCAAAATGAACATACACGTGTCCTCGGGGATGAAGAGAGCAACGCAGTGCATCATGCGAGGAGGAAAAGCACAACTGCACTTGGCGCTTCCCGCCAAATAATCTTGCCTCACAAGTGATAGATCTGATCTATAGTTCGTAATCGCTACACTTATCACCCCCTCAGTTCAAGTAAGGGTACGCCTCCCTGGACAGGATGAACGTGTGTCAACAGTACAAATTTCATTATCAATTTTATCTTTGACGTTCAACCGTTTGGCATTGTATTCTTTAAATGAGGATTAAGCGCCCAGTAATTCTTTTTCTCAAGGGATAAGTCTTCAGAGGTAATTTCTTGATAAAAACTGATATAAAATAGAATAGATTTCATTTTTTTAACGGACACCTTTAGTTAATAATTGCAGTTCGCGAGTTTGAATCCAATCCGCGAAAATGTTCGGGTAAGTTTGCCGGATTTTTACGACAAAGTGAATCCAAACGCGGATACGGTCTCTTCGCTAATTACGAATTGTTTAATTAACAAATTACATTTTAGGTTAACGGGGAAAAAAAATTTGGCCGTCATCGGCACGATCAGCGTGTTAGCGTTCGCGATCCTGGGCGTCATTATTTACTTCATAGTCTCCGCCGCCATACCCCCAGCGGAACACAACACCAAGATCGGGTTTGAGAAAGCGGCCGTCGCCAGCAATGGCTACCTTTGCGCAAAAATCGGCAAGTGAGTACCTGGCCCTGCTGACGCCTTTTCGGCTCCTCCCTCCTCTCACGTCCGTCCTCATTCTCTTTGAAGAGACGTCCTCCTGGAGAACGGCACCGCAGTGGACGCCGCCATAGCCACGCTCATATGCGAAGGAGTGCTGTGCTTCCAAAGCATGGGGATCGGGGGCGGGTTCCTCATGACGATCTACGACAGCAAAACGGGCAAGGTGGAAGTGCTGAACGCGAGGGAGACGGCCCCGGCGGCGGCGTCGGAGAACATGTTCGCCGGAAACGCGACCATCTCGGAGAAAGGTCGGAGTGGTTTTCCCTGAAGAAAGGCCGGAGTGGGGTGACTGACATGTTGGTGTGTCTTCAGGTGGACTGGCGGTGGCGGTGCCGACCGAGTTGAGGGGCTACGCCGAAGCTTACAAAAAGTATGGTGGAGGAGTGTCATGGAAGAGATTGTTCGAGCCCACCATTAAAATCTGCAAAGAAGGCTTTAGAGTTTTGAATTATATGGCGGAACACATTCACAGATACCGACACGATATTTACGAAAGCCACACTCTCAGGTACTGACATTTTCTCCAAATTTAATACTTAATGCGCTGTTATATAAATATTGTGCACTGAAAAGATTTATAAAAAAAAACAATTTTTCGGACAGGAAATACTCCATTACAATGTTAATTTTCTCGCAGAGACCTTCTTTACAACAACCAAGCAAAAACACTGACGCTCGAAGGCGACATCATAAAGAGACCGGAACTGGCCAAGTTCCTCGAGGTGATAGCCGAAGAGGGAGTCGAACCCTTTTACACCGGGAAATTCGCCAAGGATATAGTGAAGGAAGTACAAGAAGAGGGCGGCATCCTCACATTAGAGGATCTAAAGAATGCCAAAGTCAAGTGGGTGAAGCCTGTGACCATCAACTGGGGCCCCTACAAGATGTACTCCGCTCCTCTGCCCGGTTCGGGAGATCTTCTGGCTTTCATGCTCAACATTCTTCGGGGTTTTGGCATTTCGGACGAAAAGCTGACCGCCCAGAGGATCACGGAGACGTTCAAATGGGGCTACGGCAAAAGGACGG
The DNA here is from genome assembly GCA_028293925.1 of Brueelia nebulosa. NCBI lineage: Eukaryota > Metazoa > Arthropoda > Insecta > Psocodea > Philopteridae > Brueelia > Brueelia nebulosa. The sequence continues at coordinate 29,627 of JAQIBA010000281.1, forward strand.
AGCTGGGAGACATTGCAGAGGATCGCTTTGTTCAAAATATCACCTACATAAGAGAAGTAAGTGAATGATACATTTACACTATGATTTTTAATGTGGAGAGGTTCTCAAACTCACTTTTTATTCTTCAAACAAAATCTCTGTGACCAATGAAGATATTAAATTTAACTCAAATTTAGACACTCAGGTAGACAGGGATAATCTTGAATTCAACAATGTTTAATACTTTATTTATAATTTCCCCTTTATAAATTTTATTTTTATTATTTAACATAAATTATTAAACTCCTCAACTTCATTATTTTATTTTACAACTTTAATTTACAGTATTTTTTATTTTATTAATTTTATAACTTTACTCAGTAATTTTTTCCTAATCGAATTCTTAACATAAATGATAAATATTTCCTAAATAAATAAATTTAAAAACTACATAGAAAATAATTTGTATATAAAATATAAAAAAAATTAAATCTCATAACAACGAAAACAAATCATTTACATAAATAATAGGAGCATCTGTTAAATTAGGTTAAACTCTACACAGAGCTTTTTAAAGTTAAACATCTAGAGATTTGTTTCGTATCAATATTTAGATTAAAAATCTGAAGCTTTTAGAAAGAGTCTTAACTTTAAAAACTTAAACCTTTTGATGGTAAATCTTCAAATGATTTCAATAAAAATTTAAATTTAACTTTACTCATTTATGAACCGTACTTTTCCAAATATAAATATATATAAATTGAAAACCCTTGTAAAAAAAAAAAAATATGATCGTGTAGCAATAATAACATGTTTTGCGATTATGAGACAAAAGTCTGCGCGTTTCTTTTTATTTTAAAATGTAAGAATGTGTACTATGTATTTTTATGCTCCCTTTTCAAGAAAAACAAAATAGTGAAAGGATGTGAAGGCATCAGACTTTCACACATGAATATGTGTTTCAGTTGGTCAAAAATTTGAGGTCGCAGTCATATGCGGATGAAATAAGGGCGAAGATCCAAGATGGCTACACCTCTCAGGATCCTAAATACTACGGAGCCAATGTGGTCATGCCAGAAAACCACGGTACCTGCCACGCTTCTGTCCTCGCCCCCAACGGCGACGCCGTGTCCGTCACCAGCACCATCAATCTCGTGTGAGTCCCCAACGCCCTCTCTTTCGGACGGTATACAATGGCGCTGCGTTATCACTCTCCTCTCTTTCTCATTCTCTCAGATTCGGCGCCAAATTCCTCTCAAAATCGACGGGCATTCTCTTCAACAACGAAATGTCCGACTTCTCCGCACCCAATATCGAAAACCCCTTCGGAATGCCGCCCTCCCCCTCGAACTACATCAGACCGGGCAAGCGCCCCCTGTCCTCCATGTGTCCCTCCATCTTCGTCGACGAGAACAACAAAGTCACCTTGGTGGCGGGCGCCAGCGGCGGAACCAGGATCACGAGCACGGTCGCCTACATCTCCTACTACACCCTCATGATGAACAAAACGGTGAAAGAAGCCATCGACACGCCGAGGTTGCACCACCAGCTGTTTCCCATGCAGGTGGACTACGAAATGGGTTATCCAGAGGTGAGTGAGGCGTCATGAAAGTCGGAGGGGGTCAAAATGCGGGTGGTTTAATCTGGTGAATGTTTCGCAGGACGCTGTGAAGTACTTGGAACTGATCGGGCATAAGGTGAATGAAATGGGAGTGACGAAAACGTCAACGGCGACTGCTGTTGCGAAAATCAACGGAGTTGTCATGGGGAGTTTTGACTACCGACGAGGAGGTTCGGTGGACGGATTTTAAAGCTGTGACGGTGAAGACGAAGTGGAATTGTCTGCGAGCTGCAGCAGAGTGAAGCCTCGCGCTTCGGACTAAGCCGGAGAAAATAAGGCGGAGATTATCAGTGGAGTACTGAAGTGTTCCCCTCAACCTGAAACCAATCGTGATCTAGTATTAATATAATATAACTATTTCAATAGTATCACTAAAAGGATTTTATTTCACACCCATTTGAATGCCAAGGATTCCGAAAAAGCGATAACACCTCAACAGATAATGGAATTAAGCTTCTGACATTCCAAGGAAAATCTTATCGAAATGCAATCATAATGGCTCAGATTATCGATGAATGGTCAATTCTGAATGGGGGGTTTATGCGATTAAGCATCCGGATTAGGGGGCGAGCGTGCCCTTGAAAAATGGCTGCGGCACCTTCAAATGGCGGCGTCGAGTGATAATTCAAAGACGGGAAGTGGGAGTGCCTCTGACGACCCTCAAACGGTACTCCCATAAGTCCTTGAAAGTGACGTCGAACCCTCTTCTTTTGGCCATTTCGATCAGTTCTTGAGCGATTTCCTGTTGGATCGTTCCGACTACGTCGATGTGATGGAAGTTGGAAGTGCTGTAGTGACAGCTGATGGCCTTTCGGAATCGCTGAAATAAGAGTAATCTTTATTGTGGGATACTGTGTTTCCGAAAAATTTTAATAATTACTCTCTGCGGATTGTGCAAAAACTGAATGAACGAAATTTTACCATTTCATCTAAATTCTTTAAAAAATTTTTGTAATTTCTTTTCTACTTTTTATGAAAATTATGAGCCATAGAACTGTTAACTCCCATAAGAGCGATTTTCATCGAAACAAATACTTTATGTCCGTCATGTTTGAATCAGACGATTTTACAAGGGAAGCAATCAGATGAAGTTTTCAATTCATTTTAATAATGAACCCCCATTTCTTATTGACATTGGTATTAGACAAAACTCGGTTTTAGAAAACCGGTTTTTGTGTGAAAGGTATAGTTTTGTGCTGGAAAAAAACAGTAGGGATTATGAAAGACCTCGTGAATATAACCCGACTACTTTAGCAAGATATCTTTTGCTATCGTTGAAAAAACTAGGAAAAACAAAGGATGTTTGTCAGTTCAAGAAAAACTCATTGCAACTTTTCCAAATAAGTTTTCTGAATATGTTCGAAATTGTTTAGGAGAGGAAATTGCAAGAGTGGAGATAAACAAAAGCAGTAAGAGCGTTGATGGTAGCCAAAGTAGCTCTGTATCACTGAAAATCAAAACAATTCTTCATTTACTTCTGTAAAATAAATCGTAAGCAATTAAACAATAAGCAAAACTGGCAAAAATGATTTGTGCCAGCATTGTTTAGTTTTATGTTATAAAAGTCAGTGATTTTTTTTCTCAGTTTTCATTAGATTGATTTTTTATTTCCAAATTAGTAATTAAATATTTGGCGAAAGTCTTAAAAATTAACAGAAGACTTTCCTTAAAAAGACAAAGGAAATTAGTTAAATATAATACGACCAGTCCGCAGAGTGTAAAAAAATAATTTAATCTTTTAAAATTAGATTTTTTATTAATAAAAATAACTTACAATGTATTAACTTAATCGCATCCTATTAAAACCACTCTCGCGCCAACTCAGATTAACAATCCTTTTTTTTTGTAATAGACACCCCCTTTTATAAGCTTGTTATTGTTGACTCTTGGGACAAAGGGCAGTGGAATAAAAAAAAGGCACAGGGCTGCTCACGAGTGCTTGATAAATTCGTTAATCAATCACAAACTGATCAACAACAGCCATTACATCATTAAACTGCTATAGCCACTCAACGATTTAAAAATAGTTCTGTAATGGAAGCGCAGCTTCTTTACTTTTCTGAAGTTTATTCATTTGTTTTGTTCTAACTCCAATGGCAGTGAATAGTTAAAAGAAGTGATCTTTGCTGGACATAATTATGTGCAGTGCTAAAAGGAAATTTTTGTAAAGTTTGCTTACTGAAGACAAATTGGGTCCAGAGCCGTGAATGAGAAGCGGATGGAAGAACACGGTGTCTCCTTTCTCCATTCTCAAACTCACTGGATTGCAGTCTTCGAGGTCTGTGATGCCGTGGAAAGCTTTGTTCACCCCATTCTGACAAAGAGTTAGCAAATTTCAATTAATAAAAATGTCTTCGCAATCGCAAGGAATCGCTAAAAACACAAAGTGGAATACTTTATATAAACTAACGTATTTTTTTAATTTTTCTAATTTTTTTTAGTTTTTAACGATCCTTTCTAATTTAAAATAAATCAAAAATAAAATGAATTGCAAGTGCAGATGTTTTAATACTATCAATTTAAATAAAATAATTGTTTTTTAATAATTAAAGTCTAATGTAATAATTAAATCCGCGCGAGTCTCCCTTCTAAAAGTTGATTTAGAGAAAACCAAAACGCCCGTTATTTTCAAAAATGTTCGTTAGTCAGTGTTGCAAACTTATGAAAACAAACAATAGGGGAAAACCGCCGTTTGCAAAGATTTCAAACAGCATAATCTATGCAATATTCTGACATTGAAAACAAAAATTTTTGGCTGTAAATACATCGAAAAATCATATTGGGTAAATTTTTTTGCAAGCATTAAAGCTACTAAAGAAACCAATGATGAAAAAACTCATTGCAATCCCATATTTCTGGTGGAATAGAAACTCAAAGTAAAAGGTGGAATTAGAAGCCTTAATGAAAAATCTTAATGTACACTGATTTTAGACAGCCACAAAAAAGGCACAATCTATTGTATATAAAAAAAAATTCTTGGAAAGTTTCCACTACTTATCTGATGATAAGCTTAAAAAGCAAACAGGGAAATTAATACCATATTTGCATAAAAGAAGCCTCCACTCAAAGCAAAGGTGAAGAGCTCAATAAATACTTTATTCAACAATACCCCTTTTACAGGATTTCAAGTGTTGTGTGGCTGAGGGAAACTGAAAATTATTTACAACCACTTACTTCCCATTTGGGGTAGCCATGTCTGAGCAATTCTCCTTTGTGTGTCCCTGGCACAACAAGCAGACATCCATTTTCCTCATTCACCAACTCCATGGCAGTCCAAGCTGCGACTATTCTGTCAACTGGTCTGAATGAAAAGTAATACAAATCCTGATGAAATGGATGAATGGATGTCAATTTACCAGAATCTGGAGGTTTGTTGATGAGCATGGAATGCATTGCTGAGATCTTGGGACCAGTGAAACACTCCACATAGTCCAAAAGCTGAAATAATCCAACATGCTGATGAAATAAAAATTGCAAAGGCAACAAAACTGCAGCCATATGCACAACCAACCTTAGGATGCATTATGTATTTACAGAACACATTGTCCCAAACTATGTCCTGAACTTTGTAGTAAAGGAATTCACCTTTGGCTCCAGTTTTTGCCAGGGAAATGTCTTTCATTAAAGTCATGGATCCCCTGTCAACTTTTCCACTGCAAATATCTTTAAATCTACAACTGAAAAAATTCAAGACACATTATTGTTAAATATTTAAATAAAACATTCAAAAGCAAAAGCAGTTGTTGATTACATATGGGAATAATATTAATTAACTACAATAACTTCACTGTAATTGAGGTTAGTTTTAGTTTTCACATTAAAGAAGACATTTGCATCACATTATTGTACTAATGACCAAACACACTGCAAATGCTTAGTTAATCTGAGGGAACTTACATGCATTCATCCAAAAGCTCATCCTCAATTAATTTCTTTACCAGAAGGTATCCATTTTTCTCATAAAAATCTCTCTGCTCGTGACTCAGAAGATTATTGTCAAGAGTGTAACGAAATTCCGAAGGCATCTTTAACGACCCAATTACGATCTAAAGAAGGAAATAAATCTCGATGCTGAACCTGATGAAAAAATTCCCACCAAAGAGAGCAAAACACACATTAATGCGACTTAAATCTGTTATCGGATATGAAAAAACGTCTCCTCATTTTATAACGATGCAAAGGAAAATTGTGATTGATTTCAATCACAATTGTTTGTAAAAAATTATCTGAATAAAAGTTAGACAAATCGAAATTAGATACCTCTGATAAGTGCGGGTTATTGAATTGGTTACTGGAAACGAATTCAGACATTAATTCCGGAGAGCAACTTTTGGTCCGAGGTCAGAACGAAATTCTTGCTTTAACGGCCATCCGTTGCGTTATTATGTAACCGTCGCGTCGTAAGCAATTTCTGATAAATCTTTCATAAATAATAAAAAAAATACACGAAAATTAAATAAAAACATAAAAGTTACAAACTTTATTTACAACTTTTACATAAAAATCTGCTTCAACAAGAAAATATACGTTTTCAACCAAGGAGAGAAACTTGACTCGGAAGTTAATTTTTTATTCATCGTAATAAATTTGATAAGCACTGTCATCGGTTTCGTCACAGTAGACGTCGCTTGATGGAATAATATATCTGTAAGTCAAATAAAAACTTTAAAAATTTGCCATTGCATCTGCGGATTGCAGAAATTAGTTTCATATCTCGACAGTTACAAAAGCTCTTGGGAACGAAAAGTACGTGCGTGCTTTCGAGAACGTAAAATTAGCCGGGAATCGGTATAAAACCGCTTTATCAGGAGAAAATAATCCAGTCGCCATTGACATTGACATTAGCGCTATTAGAGCATTAATTTCTGCCGAAGACAGACAGAAATACAAATCCTAGTTTTCATCTTTCGGAGACTTGGGATTTTCAATATGGCGGCCCAATCGAGGAGTGCTGACTTACGTTTGAAGTGAGACTCCCTGCGAAGGATTTCCCGGCTGTCTGGCCGGATTCGGCACGTAATAAGTTTGCTCTTGGCACTGCGCATTTTGGGGAACCGATTCAGGT
>JAQIBA010000282.1:0-35588 GCA_028293925.1 Brueelia nebulosa
AAGGGGATGATGTGGGAGTGAGAGGGCGGGGGCGCCGGGGGTGTCGGCCTCCGCTCTCACAAATCATTAATTTTAAGGACAACGATGCAGAAAAAAGCAATTTTTAACGGTTTTCAGTGGCAATCTCTTTGAAATTGATAGCAGAAGACGGGAGTTAGGCTTCTGACGTCCTTAATTTGATAAACAAATAAATTGAGTTTCGGTGGGTTTTAAATTGGATTTTCTGGCTGAGGTTTAAGGGATGTTTTATTACTTCGGGGTTTTATTTCCTTTCAATAACTCACCCATAATTCAATAGAACGTTTCCACTTTGGATTGATAACGTGTGTCATTTCAAAATGGAGCACTCAAATATTAATAATAATATTTTTTTTTAGTACATAAATATTTATAATATAAAATACAAAAATAGAACAAAAAAACAGTTTGGAAACCCTACAAACAGTTTAGTTCCCAAGAACACTTCGGGGGGGTGCAACGACCCCCGACCGCTCTCGGGGGTGGAAACGAAGCGGCCGATGCAATAATTTTAATGGTAATCGGGTTTTAGAGGAGAAACAATTATCGTAAAAACAAAACTGAGCGGGAAATCCTTGAAAGGAGAGAAACTTAATTAAGAATCGTGCAAAGAAAAAAATTAAGCAAACCAACTTGAAAACCAACGTCAAGGAACAGCAAACAAAAAACTTTATCTGCGATATTGAGAGTATGAATGGCCGATTCTGACCGTGATCACTTTCAGGTACGGGTTCCAAACTAGTTTTGGGGGGGGGGGAGAGGAGGAAGCGGAGGGGGGGGGCGTTGGGGGGACGAGAAATCAACTCCCATTCCCGAAAGCTGTCTTCTAACGTTTGACAAGGGAATTTCGAATTGGGCATTTCGAGCGCTGACAAGGACTGCTTTCATTGGCAAGCAATTGAGAAGGGATGTGACTCTGTTGGGGATGTGATTAATATTCCACTGGGGGTGGAAAAGGGTGAGACATTGTCGTTAAAACAGACGAAGTAATTTCGTTTGTTTAATTACGGAGACCGAAACCGAAGTGAAGAATGAACAAACAATTAAAGAAATTGAGTCAAAGGGGTCGTTTTGACCCCTGGACGAACACGTTAAAACGTCCCGCTGTTATTTCCGTCTTCTGCTGTCCTTTTCTATCACAGGCAGCCAAAATGACTGCTCGCTTAAAATGTCGAAAAACTGCATAGTTTTTTTTTTCATTTTCTTATAAATCCTTTATACCCTAAAAAGAAGAAAAATGGGAAAGAGGGAAAAAGATAAATGAAAAAATGGGACAATGAAAAAAGGAAAAAACCAAAGAAACGGAAAAGAAAAACCTTAAAAAAAGGACAAAAACGAAAAGAAGGGAAGGATGAAAAAGAACAATAAACAAAACCGGAAAAAGAGGTAAAGAAAAGAAAAGAAAAATGGAAATGAGCATTAAATGAAACAAAAAAGAACAAAAAAAGAAAAGACAAATGAACGAAAAGTAAAAAAGGAAAAAAAGAAAACAAAGAAAAAAGAGAAAAAGAGGAAATAAAGACATAAAAGAGTGGTCATTTTGACCCCTCCGCCCACTCCAACGCCAAACACTGCATTGACTCATAATTTTGCTAACGAAAAACCCATAAATGATTGGGGTTTAATAACCGTTAGAGAGAAAGAAAAGCAGAAAAGCTGAGCAGTGTTCTTTTGAGGGGACAAACGATTTGGGGAAGCGAAAAAGCTCCTTTCCGGACCACCTGAATTTCTCTCTGACCTTTTCACGCCATTTTAATTAGTTTTACTGAGCGAAGAAAAGTTTGAAGCTGCGTTGCCGGTTCGCCTCGTGACGTCATCATCTTTTTTCAAATAAAAGACTTTTCCTGAAAAACCTTCAATTCCCTTTTTGGGAAAAATACGTGACGGGAATGCTTTGTCTTTTACGCGAACCGACGGAAAAGAGTTTTTTCAGGCGCGAATAAAAAACAATCGAACCTATTTAAAAGTGCTGAATGACGGAAATTCAAACCGACAGCAATGAAACTGACAGCTGACGTCACTCTGACGACCTCCACAGCAGAAAAAACGACTTAATTGACTTATTAAACCTGTACAATTCATAAAAGCATTCAATTTTGAGTTTGAATCAGTTTCGCCGTCGCATTGTAAAAAAATAGAATTAAAAAGTATTCTCTCAGACGCCATTTTTAAATCCGTTATTTTTATTTCATTTATTTATTGATGTGCTCTTCTCTGATCAATAAAAAGATTGGGGGAAAACAAATTAACATATACGTATATAACATAACAAATATAAAATACAAAATAGAATAAAAAATGAAAAGAAAAAAATTAATAATAAATTGTAAAATAACAAAAGTATATACAAAAACTTTATCTAATTTATTTTGTTCGCGTGTATTCCTCTTCGAAGGACTAAAAAAACTATAATAAAAAAAACTCAGAAATGGTTTGGAAATTATGTTTGGCTTATGCTTTTTGGCAGCTTCTTTACTCAAACAGTTTGACCTGAAATTTATGTATACTTTCTGCCATCGCTTTTCATTTTATATGTTTCATTTTATACTCATGTATATAAGCAAACGACAGCGATACTTCAAGAAAATGTCGAAAATAAACGGATGAGTAATAAAATATTAAGTTAATTTAGTAAAATACTTCAATAAATAAAGCGAAACACTAAAATGGAGGCCAATAGAAAAGAATACAATCATTATACTAATTTTAATTGATTTTTTATGCATATTTATAGTCTAATAATAAACCGGAAGGCGTTTCCGGGTTTTAAACACAAAATAAATTAACAATATTACATTAAAGTATAGATACTAATATAAATATAAATGTTAAAAGGGTAACTTTGATTACCGTCGGAAGTGAACTTCTCTTTTGGTTTCAATTGTAAAATACAGAAAAGTCAGTTTATGTAAAAACAAAGGACTCACCTTTTCTCATTGTGAAAGGATTCGTCGGTCTCTTCTGTTGAAACACAAAACAAAACGTTTCAAATGAACAATCACTGAACCTGTATCAACCCCTTATCCGACGGCGAGGGGGCGAAGGGGGCGAATCTCCTCACGTTCCCGTCGACCACTCCCGAATCCACTTTCGGACATTTCTCCGCGCTCAGCGACGACAACGACAAACGACACTGACCGACAATCAATCTAATTCAGACTAAGACTAATTTCTGTTGTTTGTCTTTGCGGTATTATCATTGTGGTTTTTACATATTTCGGGCGTTCGAAGGAAGCGAATTATTAGTAGAAAAAGTGCTTTTTCTCTTTTGGCTGGAATTAACTCCCACCTCGGCTGTTTCACCTTCCTCCCTCCAATTACTTTATTTCTTTTTTGTTTTGTTGCCAGCAATTATTTTACCCTCTCTCACGAGGATTTGCCCACCATGACGAGGAAAAAGACCGCCCAGATAATTGCTCGCCTTACTTTGCCTCCGATCTCCGTCTCCATTGCAGAGCGCAGCGCCATCGCGCGGACAATACAACAACTTATCGCCTCCTTAATTAATTACCAACGATTATTGTGTTTCTCTCAATGAGGCCATCTTTGGACACTTTTCTGTCCTTTTTTTGTTTGTCCTATTTCTTTCACGCCTTTTTCTATCCCTTTTGATTTCTTTTTCAGTCTTTCTTTTTTTCTTTTAAAGTCTTTTTCTTTTTTTTTGTTTTTTTCTATTCCTTTTATTTTATTTTTCAGTGTCTTTTTCTTACGTTTTTTCTAATTGTTTTAAACGTTTTCCTTTCACGTCTTTTCCTAATTCTTTTGCTATCTTTTTCACTGTCTCTTTCTTGTATACAGTTTTTCTATTTCTTTTGCATTTTTCTCAATGCGTTCTTTCACGTCTTTTCTTTCCTTACTAAAAAAGTACTTAATCAGTTTTCTCTTCTCATTACTTCATTTGTTTCTTTTCTTTAATTGAATCCGGAATTTTTCTTATTATTTTTCTGTCTTTAATTTATGGTTTTTCTATCACAGTTATTCTATTTAAGGAAAGACACTGCCGAATTGATCTATTTTATTTTATAACCCTTATTTTTCTGGCTATTTTATATTTTCATATTCTTTTCTTCTCCATCTTCTTTCTTTCCCTTTTTCTTTTTTCTACCATATCTTCCTTTTTTACTGCAAAAGCTTCTCACTGCAATTAATATCTGCGCTAATTAATATTGATTGGTGTCGTTCTGAGTGAGGAATTTCACAGAAGCCGAATGGAGAGAATCGTAGGTGTGAGAGCAGAAGAGAGAAAAGGTGCAACAACCAGAGATTTTTGCACCTTACAACGGTCTGAAAGGAAACCTTTCTTCCCCAAAGATATCACATTTTATTGTATCACAAGAAAGAATGTCCCTTAATTAGGCGAGGGGATGAAACTCAAAAGAAGAGAGGACACTTGTTCGCAAACCTGTAAACAAGGACAATACCCAAACACCCACCTTTTCATGCGTTTTTACTTATTTTTAAAAGAAATCCCGCTGCGAGGGACATTCTTCATTATGCACCGACGTGAGAATCACTTTGTGAATTTACGGCGATCGCTGTTAAATGCTTCCAAAAGTGTAAAAAATACAGAGATACGCGGGCCTATTGCGTCAATTGTATCTCCCTTTATCTACATTTATCTCCATTTATCTCCCTTGGATTCCTTCTCCTATTTCTTCATCGACTTCTTTCTCAAAATCCTGACTCCTATTTCATTCCCACAAGTATCCGTCTTTCACCTGTGAAATGTTTCTTTTTTAGGTTTCACATATACTTTTATATTAATTTGAAATTCAGTTCGAATTCCTTTCGAATGGAGAATTATATATTATCAAATAAATATAGATTATAATATCAGATAAAATAAATAAATAACATATGTGTCGTAGCCTAAATATTAAATTATTATTAAAATTGAATTTTGTTTTCAATAATTTTTGTATTCAGGGAGAAAAATACAATGTAAATACAACGTAAAAGAGAGAGGGAGGGCGGGTGAAACTACAGAAAAGTTGTAAAGTCATCAGTAAAAAAGCACAGCCTTATGAAAACGGTATACTAAAAGGCACTAAAGCAGAAGATATAAAATAAAAATAATATTATTTACAATGTCTAGGTTTTCCCAAGAAATAAATTCTAAATTGTCCAGTAATCATTAGGTTATCCAAATAAAATGCCCAGAGGAAGTGACAATAGTTCGTCCTCCCGCAAATCTTCTCCAACGCCCTCAAGAGGCTCGAGGAGTTATGGGTGAGTCCCAAATTCAGCCAAAACATTGAGCCCAAAGTGTGGGGACAAACAGGAGAGAAGAAACTTTCTTAGTTAATGTCAGACGAATAAGGCATGTGCTTTTCACGATTGAGAACCGCCTGTTTATTTTAAGTTATGCCAAAACTTAACATGTCTTTTAAATAATAAAATATTTGCGTGACGGTTTATTGTTATATGGTTCAAGTAGCCAACCGCAAAACCGCTTCTGATTTCGTTTTGTCGGAATTCAAAAGCCAGTATAAAATGATCGATCGATCGGTGTCGTTGCAGTCTGTGTATATACACTGTCTATACCTGTATATATAAACTACTAAAATCAATCATTGTGTACTTTCGCGTTTTGCTTTCCGTTAAAAGCGATAGAAAATACTTTTCAAACTCTACCGAAACGACGAATCAAATGTCGATTATTTTATGACGTCATCGCCCCGATTGACCAATTGGAAGCCGTCCGATTTTATAATAAATATAAATAAACCAATGGGAATGACATCCGTTTATAAGCAGACGACCAAAATTATAAACAAAATTTTTGATTATTATTTTATTTGATTTATTCGTGTAAAAAAATTTATTTAGGAAAGAATGCCTAGGAGAGGAGGAAGTACATCTCCACCTGCGAGGTATCGGATTAATCGAACTCTGCGAGTTTAACTCCGGTGGCAACCAATGGGGAGCAATTTTTTGTAAATTTAAATTGTTTCAGATCGCTCTCAACAATGCCAATGAGACGCGGTGCAGCGCCTCCGGCAGCAGCTCCTGGCCCCATGGTACAACAACAGCGGCCTTCTTTGTTCAAGGAAGTGGCCGCCACTGCTGGTGGTGTAGCTGTCGGATCTGCAATAGTAAGTAAATTCCAGTTTTTACTTCCAGGTCTACCACCTCCCGCCCATCTTCACCTCCACCTCCACCTCCGCCTCCAGCCACCCAGAGACAACCTGAAAAAGTTATAGTTGTGCAACACCAACAACCAGGAATGGCTAAAACATTTGGGGCCACAGCTGCTGGTGTAGCAGTTGGATCTGCTGTAGTATGTTTCTCTTTCGTCTAACCCCCAACACCTTCTCAATGCTGACAATTAAATTAAAACTGCTTTCTCAATGGCACACTTTTTTCTTTGCAGGGGCACACTGTTGGTCATGCAATTACAGGTGGCTTGAGTGGTGGGGGTGGGTCACATGAAGCACAAAATCAGCAGCAGCAACAGCAGCCAGCCCAAAGCCAAATGACTGAACCAACTGGGCCTTGTGCTTGGGAAATCAAGCAGTTCTTGCAATGTGCTCAAAGTCAGAGTGATTTAACTCTGTGTCAGGGGTTCAATGAGGCAATCAAGCAATGCAAAATAACAAATGGTAAATTGTGCTTTGTCACTGCAGTTTTTCAGTCTGTGTTTGATTTATATGGATTTTTTTTCCAGGAATAAAATGAGTGATGTCTTGGTAAATTCTCCACCATCAGTGCTATTAGAGAAAATTCAAAGTGCTTATTGTAAAAAGTCAGTATTTGAATTTATTTTTGGTGAGACATGTGAAATATAAAATTTGAAAATTTATCATCAAATTTTTTTCATTATCAGCAATACAAACTGATGTATTACTGTTGATCTAAAATAATACAAATTATTTTAAATTCATATATGTAAAAAACTTTTCAAAGTCTTTCAAAAATGAGCAATAATAATTCTAAAAAAATTATTTCAGTTAAACAATTTTTTTAAAAATAAAAAAAGACTGATCTGATTTCATGAAAATTTTCACAGAAATGAATTCATTTCGACAACTAAAATTTCAATGAAAATAAATTCCCTTTCATTTTTGCGCGCGATTTACGAAACATTTTATCCAATCAGAACGTTAGAAAAGCGTGAATTTCTGAACGCACTTCGATTAAAACGTGGTCATCTTCCACCAATCAAATCGATTTACGCATTTTGTTGCAGAAGAAAATTATAAGCTAATTTTATAGAGATATTGCTGGGAGACAAGTGCGATTTTTTTCAATTTTTTTTCGATAGTTTTGTGCAAGACATTAAAAATGCCAAGACGAGGAGCTTCTAGGCCTTCAGCCAGGTAACAAATTAATTATTAAATGTGTGGTGAGCCACTTTTGGGGAGAGTTTGCTTAATAAAGCACGTTTCCGGAAAATGGCGAAATTTTTCAATACTCATGACCGCATTTCAGGTCGTCTTCATCCCTTCCCGCGAGACGCTCGCCGTCTCCGGCTCCTGCCCCAGTTGCTGCTGCACCACCAGCTGCCATGCAGCCTCAGCAACCCTCTTTGTTTAAACAAATGGCTGCCACCGCAGGCGGTGTTGCTGTTGGATCCGCAATTGTAAGTTGAATTCCTGTTAATGAGTCCTCTACCCCCCACATGCAAATTTTTATTAACTATAATTGTTTGACAGGGTCACACCGTTGGCCACGCTCTTACTGGGGCTTTTAGTGGTGGTTCTTCAGGTGAAGTTGCCCAACCACAACAGCAGCAGCAGTACCAGCAGGCTTCTCCAGCTGAACCAACTGGACCTTGTGCATGGGAAATTAAGCAATTCTTGCAGTGTGCAAACAATCAGAGTGATTTGACTTTATGTGAAGGATTTAATGAGGCACTGAGGCAGTGCAAAGCTTCTCATGGTATGGAACATTTTATTTATTGAATTACAATTGCAGGCATTTAAGTTTTAAAAAATCTGAGAGATGAATAATTTAGTCTGTCACAACATTTAATTGCTGGAGTTAATGATTACAATGAATGACTTAATTATTACTAAACAATAATGATCTTCTTTTCTTTTCAGCTCTGTGATAAGATGTAGACTTACCTGGATGTTATTGTAGACTTTTGGTCAGGAAAGTTCCATAGAATAAAAATTAATTTAGAGTTTACTTCATTTATTCTCAAAATGTTTTGGTTCAATAGATTTAGAATTTCGGTTTAAATTTTGCCTTTCCAGGCTTCAGGTTGAAAATAAAAAAAATTTACTTTAAATGTTCTCTGAAAGTGTTTTGTTTATTTTTAATTCAAATATTCAATATGTAGTGCAGTATATTGAAATAAAATAAGAGTAAAAAGATTTGCTTTTTTTCTAAAAACTTAAACTTTCCATCTTTCAAATTCCTTTAATTTCAAGTGATTTTTGGGGCCTTAAAAAAATTTATAGGTTAATCAATGGTAAATGAAAAGGAACATTTTAAAAAAATTCCAGACTTCCTTTTATTTCTTCTTCTTCACTTAAATTTTTGCCTCACAAACTAAAATTTTGCGAGCCCAATTGAAGAGCAAAGGTCAACAATGATAACTAATCGCGCAATATGTGCTGATCAAATAAATGAAGTGATTGTGGAATGAAAGGCAGATTATGTGTAATACTAGGGTAAAGTAATCAGATTTCAAAAAGGAAACCTTGAAAAACTGTGAAATGTAATTTTCAAAATGGATTTTTGGTTTTCAACTCAATATATCCGATAACTGAGCTGGAGTTTGATTTAAGCAATTTCCGTGAAATTCCTTTCCATGATTAGAAATTTTATTATTAAAGTACAACAAAAAGAAAACTTTTTATATTTATTTTTTAAAATTAGATCTCATTTTCCTGGGAAAAAATATTTCTGATTGGAACACTTTTATAGAAAACCATAGATAAAGAAATCCTAACTCAACATAATGTCATAGAGATAAAGCGGAAGTCCGTCTGATTTCTATGACGTTATTTTAACGATTTTTTCAAATTATTAAAACTTTCGGATGACCTCAACTAAAGAGTTATTTAATAATTAGGTTTCCTTTTATTCATGGTTTTTTAGTTTTAATTATTTTTGGATTTTCTCAAGGAATTATTTTTCATTTGTATTCGAGTTCGTCCGTGTTAGATTAATGTTAAGAAAATAAGAAAGCAATGGATCACATTCACGATTTTGAGACAAAGTTTATGGAAAGCAGATTTCCGACATCCGTACAGCTGAAAAAAGTTAAGCAGATGCTACTCTCGGGGGATAAAGAACAAATTTTAGAAGCGGCAGAAAAAATTAAAACTTTTACTTATTATGAAGAATCATTGTCTGAAGTGATACGGTCTGATATTGCTGAATTCTTATGTGACGCCGTAATTCCATTTGATCCGGATATGGTCGGGTAACGTCTGCCATTATCAGCAAGTTCATCCTCTGCTTTTAAAAACTCTTATTCATTTGTATAAATCTTTTTGCAGTCCTCTGTATGGTACCCTAGAGCTGATGAGCAGACATGTGGAGTTCTTCACTCATAATCATTCCTGCTTTGCAATAGAGTCATTGATGAGAACATTATATTTTACAATGAAAGATTCAGACAGTTTGATCAGTGTAAATCAGTGTCTTAATTTGCTTAATCTCATGGTGCAAAGGTAAGTCAAGGGTCTGCTTTAAT
Organism: Brueelia nebulosa; assembly: GCA_028293925.1. NCBI lineage: Eukaryota > Metazoa > Arthropoda > Insecta > Psocodea > Philopteridae > Brueelia > Brueelia nebulosa. Next base: position 9,671 of record JAQIBA010000282.1, read on the forward strand.
TTTTATTTTGTAAAAGACCTGGCATTGTAAGAATTAGTTTGAAAGATCTTAGATTAGAAAGAGTTTTGATCTTTCATTATTTCAATATTCCTATGCAATGACTTTTTGTGTTTGATTTCAGATATGGTAACTTTGGAGTGACTCCTGAAAAGAAAACAATTGAAAATTTACTCCAATTGCTTCCAACTTTAGTTAAAATCATGACACCAACTATAAATAATAAATTCCAAACTGGAACTCTCATTCTTGGTCTGCTGGAATTGGACATCCTGAAGCAGAGTCAACAAGCTCAAGACATAATTTTAGACAATTTCTATTCTTGGCTTAATTTACTTAATGAAATTTTAGAATCTGAACATCCCATCAGAGAAAAATTAATTTATCTATGTTTCAAACTCTCTCATTATGTATTAAGGTATTCTTTTTAAAATAGATTCAATAATTTTAAATCATTATAATTTTTTTTCATGTTTTTCAGGCATTTAATCTTGAAGAGCAATTCAGAAGATCACATATATGAAGTCAATGAAATTTTAAAAAATAACATTATTGTGAATGTTAGAGAGTTTTTAATTGCTACTGGAGCTCCTTATATTGATGTAGGTTTTCTTTGCCTAAACTTGAATTATTTGGTGGGCTAAATAAATTCTGTTGCTTATATCTAAGCATTTGCTTTGCTTTGTAAAGACGTTATTCATATACACTTATGTATAATTCATAGGTTTAATAAGTAATAAAAATAGGTATGGGAAAATTACCGGTAATATTTCGATATGTAAAGTTAAAAGTGATTGTTTGATGATTATTTTTTAACGGATACATTTTCGATTACAGAGTATCGCTCTCAGCTCTATAGAGGACGAGCCCGCCCAGGTGGAGAACTTCTACCAGACCGTCTTGTGCTACTACAGCGACGAAATCATCCCAGAAAAAACCCGTTTGACTCACGGGCTCAGTGAAATGGGTTTCCTGCAGTTCACCACAAGAATCATCTCCTACGCTGATTTCAGGTATCAAACCTGAGCGAAAACTCGAGGCATCGGGATTTGAACAACACCTGATTTCTTTTCAGCCACGGCCAAAAACTTCGTAGACTTTGCGTGCTCACTTTATTCCACGTGATACTGTACCTCTCCGAGGATGTGTTCCACTTCCCCCAGGTTTGGCCGAAAGGGCGAGAGGACTTCCGGTGCGAGATACAGCACGGCATTGCCCAGCTGCCCACAGAGCCTTCAGAATGGCTGGAAGTTCTGGCCGATCCCGAGGCAGTCTTCTGTTGTAAATTAACTATTCTTCTGTATCTGTATTTTTACACGATGACGGCAAAGAGGTAATTCTGAATATTTACATGTGATTCGTACTTAAATTGCTGGTGAATAAAATCTTGGGGTTTTTTGTCGCAGGGAGGATTTGTTGAAAATGATTTACCCTTCGGTCGTTTCTTTTATTGACGGGACGGAAGGAATCGAATCGTCTGTCCTCCTGCTGAAAGTAGTTTGGTTCATTTTTGTGGTAAATTTGTTTAATAATAAACGAAGAATGGACGAATTAATTTATTAATAGTATTCTGAAATAAAGAAAAAAAATCTGAAAGATGTGTTGTTTCATTATAGAGCTTCTGTATTGCAAATGTGAATGTGTGGCAATTTTCAGATGTGTCAGCTATCGATCGCTCAAAGTGCATCTCTGGAAAGTCAAATGGACGCCACTGACAGAATAGTTTCTCTGCTCGAGGCCCAACACGACCTTTCCCTCATCTACACCCACCATCCGGCCCTGCTTTACTGGGCGTTCTCCTCAAGAGTCGCCACTCACATTCAGACGCAAACTGTACGCGAAACAACATCCCTCCGCGCGCCACACCGTTCCTTCATCTTCTTTTGCCTCTTTCAGGTGCACCTTTGGCTCAGAAACAAAACGCCCGACTGCAAAGAGCTCGATGAGTTGATGGAGAAATCCCCCGACGTTCGATTCGCCGTATTGGTTGGTATTTCCTTCGAAACAGTGTTAATTTATTAGTGGGAGTCATTAGTCATTTTATTTTTTATTAATAAGATCGTAATAAATGAATGTCATTGCAGGATATAATTCAAAATGGCTGTGGTCAGGAGCTCGACTCGGCATTTTCATCCCTCAAATCCCTCCTGGCAGATTCTGACGATTTGGCCGCGAGCATTTGGTTTCTTCTGCCTCAAGTCCTCGCCAAATTCACCGCAGATACCACTTCAGGTAGTCTTGACTGCAACCACTTTTATGTCATCATCTCTTCTAACGCCCCAATCTGTCAGCAGCCGTTAACGTCGATTACGTCATCGAACTCTGCAGTTTGAGGACTCCAAAGAGTTTGGATATGGCCAAAGTCCTGCGAATCGCTTTTCTCCTCCCGGAAGTCTTCTGCAAATCGGATTTGATATCCGTCATGCCTTCTTTGTCTCTCACTTTGCAATTGCTGCTGGTGGGCGCACAAAAGGACGACAGTCGCGGTCAGTAGTTTTATTCACTGTCAAAGGAATCGCATTAACATTCGTTTTTAGTTTTGCATATGCTTTTACGCCACAATGGATTCGTTGTGAAAGTCCTCAAAGGACTCCATTGCGGCGTCTCCGACGTTTCCCTCATCAGTCTTAAAATAATCAACATTCTGTGGAAGGAATGCCGCCAAATGGAGGTGAGAGACTCTCCCCAAAAAGCTCTACGCGCGGAAGAGCTTTATAATTCGGTTTCTTTCGTTGAAAAGGGAAAGAAAATAGGAATGGCTGCGGACATCTTTCTCAGGATTTTAGAGACGAACTGCCAAGAGGTTCTGTCTGCAGGTTTGCACTTCCTCCACGAGGTTCTGCTCACCAATTTCCGCTCAGCGATTTTCCAAGTGGAAGACGCCGACGAAGGCTTCGCGGAAATTCTGTTCCTCCAAATACAGAATATCTGCATGAAGGTAATAATGCTAACTGCCTTTCTTGCATTTTTTTAATTATGAATCTAATTTTGAAAATTTTTTTTAGAAGTCTATTTTTAGAAATGTATTTTTGGAAAAAACCGTATATTTTTAATAATAAAAGAATATAGCGCAATTTATTGAGGACTTAATAATAAATGCATCTTCTTAATTTTATAAGCTGTGCTTATAATATATTTGATTCTTTCTTCCCATTATCTTTACAGACCACTGCTGACATCTCTGAAAACTGTTGGCGATGTCTGAAGCTCTTCCTCACGATCGACTGCGACACTCCCCAACACGAATTCGTCACCCACCCTCTGCTCCACGAACTCATCCTCTCCAAATTAGCCGACCTCAACGAATCGCAGCCCTTCAGAGACTTCCTCAAAACATGGATGGACCTCAACGACCCCAAACTCAACGATCGCTGCTTCGACAACAAACTCTTCGGCGCCTTCTACGCGACCACCCTGCGAACCCTGCACCGAACGCTCGCCAACAACCCCTCGCAGGAGGGCCAACTGCTCCTGGAAATGGTCGCCTCTGCACCCGTCGACGACCGGAGATAGACAGGTGAGCGGTCACTGTCGGGGTCTGTTCAGTCTCTGAATGAAGCAGCCTTTGAAGGAGTTGAGCCTTACGTCGATCTCCCCCTCCTCGAAAGGGTCGTGGGCGTACAGGTCTTGGTGGCAGGAGGGGGAGATGCAGGCGCGGACGCAGGCGAACCTTTCGGGGCCCACTTTGGAGGCGCAGTCCGGGCTTTGCTCGCACGCCGACTCGAACTCTCGGAATGCGATCTCCTGAACATTCAATATGAACCTTTTAATGTCAGAATGGCCAAAAGGTTTAAAATGACCTCTGTATTTGTTTAGTTTAACGCACATAAAGTAATTGTGAAACAATAAATTGTCCCATTTTCCATATTAATATTAAGAAAAAAAGGCAACATTGCATCACTTAAGAAAGAGAGAGCAAAACATTAAAATACATATAAAATACTAAAACTGACAGAGGTCAAAATGACCCCATTGGTCAAAACTTAAACAAATTAAAAAAGCAAAGCGTTGAATGAATTTTTATATACAGTATATATAATTTGTTCATATACAGTTTAACAAATTTCACTTAATCAATAAAACTGCAAAATTGCATTCGAAAAAAAGGTAAAAATAAAATACTAATTTGACTTAAATAATATAAATACAAATGACGTTTGGGAAATATCCGACAAAAATACTATACTTACATTTTTAGAGTTTTCTTTGTAAGAAAACTCTGGAAATTTGTAAACGACTTTTTCCCGTTCTCCGCCGGTCGAGGCCAAAAGAGGTAACAACGTGAGTAAATACAATGTCGGCATTTTCCGCCATTCGACCCCAATCAACCCCTAAAGCGCAGAATCCTCCCCCGAATCGAGCAATCGATAAGTTTGTTCTTGGAACATTTAATTAATATTTCATCCAACCGCCTTTTTTAATCTATGAATGGGAAATAAAGTTATATTATTACGAATTAATAATCTCTTTTTAATAAATAATAATTAAAAAGGATTATATAATTATAACTTGAAAGACAATGTAAATATAATTACATTTATTGTATATATTTTTTTAAATTTTATATATTTATTTATTTCCCCATTTTTTTAATTTCTCAATTTCAATGTTGCGTCAGAGAAAAGGTTTGTTCGTTCTGCTCCTCCAATGGAGGCAAAAGTATATTACTATAATCTAAAAAGGGACCGTAACCCTTTCGTTGGGGCAAAATCAATCGAAAAAAAATGGAAGACAAAAAAGGCAGAGAATTCTTGAAATTATCAGTCTTTTCTTTGAAACGCCATTAGTGTTAAACTGTTGAAAAGGATTTTCACGGAATAAAAGTTGTATGTTACAGTATGTTACAGTGCAATACAGTATTGTCTGCTGACTCCTATTGACGCTTCAGTCAGTCTCGTGGTCAATCCGACATCTCCGGACTTTCAGGTATGACCATTCGGCTCGTCTTGGCCGAAACGGGGCAGTCGCTCCCCTCGGATGGGGGTGAGTCCACAGAGGATTTCCTCGCTGTCTCTGATCTGGTCTTTGTCCGCCGCTGGAAATTAAATTTACACTCGTAGTTGTACTCGTAGCTCTCTCTCTCTCTCTCTAATGGTTGGACATAAGCAATATATAAAACTCTCACCTTTACTTTGTCTACAGCGCTGCAGGACAAAACGGAACTCACGTCCTCATTGCTCGTCTTCCTCGGCGTCCTCAAACTCCTCACGCTGCTCATGAGGGTGTTCTCCACCGAGGCGACGCCACCCGCCCCCTGCGCCTTCTCCTCCACCTTCTTCCTGAAGTTCTGCACCCACCGCAGCCACGACGCTTCCTTCAGGTTCTGCAACACATCCACGCATGAGGGCGCTCCTCCCACGTGAGTACAACAAACCTTCTCATGAGTCAGACCTTTTCTATCTTCCGCGTGAGAGTGTTCAGCTGCTGAACGAAGGACTCGCTCTCGAGGGAGAGCTCCAGCAGGGGGAGGCACTTCAGGTAGATCTGGGCGAGGAAGGCGGAGCCCTTGGGGTCGATGACCTCCCTGTAGACCTCGTGGCACATCGAGAGGGCGAGGTTGTTGTGGAGGTGGAGCGTCTTCGCGGTGGACGTGTTAATGTGGGGCCGTGTGTGGTCGATGAGGAAGGCGATGACGTCCTTGGGGTTGATGTCGGCGTCGGGGCTGCCGAGGGGGGCCCTCTCGAGGGCCTTCAGGGTGGGGATGAACGCCGCCTCGATCATCTCCTGACTCCGGGGCGTCTTCGCCGCGAAGATAGGGAAGAACACCATGAAGGTCTGCCGGATGAAGTCTTCGTGTTCGCAGTCTGAAAACGGAATGGAGGAATGCAATGAGTCTTTGACTTTGGGACAGTGGTTATTTCTTCCCTTCTCCCCTTCTTCCCATTTTTTCTGCTTTTTCTCTTTTCCTTCTTTTTATTTTGTATTTTCCCCCCTTTCATTTCAGAAAAAACTTCAGGTAAAAATGACCGCTTTGAATGAAGAAAAAGAACATTCACCCACTCACCTATGATTGGGCTGAACCCTTTGATCACTATCCTGCTGAGCACTGACGGGGAGTAGATGACGCCCGACAGCAAAAGCTTGCAGAGCCCTTCGTAGGCGACCGCCTTCAGCGCATCGTTCTGAACAATTACAAACTCAGTTAATTGACTCATTCTTTTGCTGAGCAGAGATCGACTCACCGTTTTGCATAGCAGTAAAGCGTTCAGGTTTTTCAGGCATTTCACTTCCAGCGAGGTCTCTTCAGGTTGTTCAGAATCAATACCGGAGGTCTTGTCCCGCGTAGGAGAACCTTCCTCCTCGTCATGACCTGAAACAAAATCCCTCATGACGACTGTCTCAACTTGCTTAGTCCGCCATTATTTGGATGAAAAAAATAAAGATTTACCTTCGGTTCGAGGCAACTGCTTTAAACATTCAACCCCGTGCGTTTGGATGATGTCGAAGACTCCTTTCAGTGACGGAATGTTTATTTCGTTGTCTCCCTCCTCTGAAATCTAAACACAACAGACTGTGAACGCAGCAGACCTCCTCCACAAACCAGAGGCACTTACCATGAGGAGGAACCTGATCAGGTTCTCCCTGGCCAGCTCCTTGTCGAGGATGCAGAACTGGGCGCTGGCCTCGATGGCGAGGGACTGGGTGAGGAGGTCCCGGCTCCCCATGCACTGGTTCAGGAAGTTCTCCTTCAGGTTCACCAACCTGGGGCTCAGCGCCTGCACGCCGCTGCACCTGATCATCTCCACCAGGATGCTCAGGCACTTGCACAGGGTGATCGGGTCGTTCTTCTCCTCGCTCACCTGCAATCGCGCACACATTCAAAATGGCGAATGCGGGAGAAGAGACACATTCGAAAGGCGGTGTACCTCCTGAGTGGTTGTCATTGGCTGATCAGTGAACGTCTTCAGCTGCGCCTCCATCGCCTCGATCTCGTTCTTGAGCTGTTCGGCCACTGCGTAATTCTTGTTGGTCACTGCTTCGTATTCCTTTTCCCTGAGCTCATTCAGCGCCACTTTCATGTCGGAAATCTGCAATTCACATCGATGACAATCGAATGATTGTTCGCTTGAGAAGCAGGTCGAACTGCTCTCGTCCCACCTTGAGGTCCCTTTCCATTTTCTCTTTCTGGGACATTTGGGTGACGACCGTTCGCATGGGCTCTCTGATTTCGGAAATGACTTCGGTGAGCTCCTGAATGAGGGCGTCTTGGTTGGGAATGACGGGGACCAACAACTCAACAAGTGATTTGATTTGGGCGTTGGAGATTCTCGAACTGATCAGCATGTCGATGATTAGTTTTTTTAATTTCAACCTGCAAAATCACAAACCGTTTGAATTGATGAGAGGTTACAGACAAAAATAGTGTTGAAATGGCTGAAATCTTTCCATTTTAAGCACTTCCTTACCTTCCCATTTCATCACTCAGATCAAAGACTTTAATCAGCTGCAACAAATGTATCAAAATTTCCTTCTCTTTGACTTCCTCCCACTGCTCGTCTTCGTTCAGCGCCTCATTCCCACAGCCCTCCAGTTTGAAAAACCTGAAACAAAACCCCAGTTTGAAAACGTGAAAAGGAGGAAAGCACTCAGCAGTCGCCCACGGAGTCACACTCACTCCCTTATGTGATCACAGAGTACCGTCAGACTGGGCAAAATGGCGTCCAGGTCGTCGTCGTTGCCCTCTCTGAGGAAATAATGGGCGAGACACCGCCACAGCAGCACAGTTTCCGGCGTCATCCTCTCCCTCGGGATTAAATGGGTGTCCTCGTCGAGTGGTAATTGCTTCAGAATTTCTTCTTTTGGTTGGGTCCTCAAATGTAAATTCCATTTATTTTCAAACCATTACCACTTACAATACAGTACCTAAGGTACTCAACAGTTAAATACAAACAAATTAATTGTGACTTACTTTAATATAGTTTCAATTGTCTTAATTGCAATTTCACTACAATTCACAACATCCAAAGATTCCAAAAACTTAATCAAATCTTTAGAGAAATTATCCAGCCAATTAACAATGACAATTTGTTCAACACATTTTCTCACCATTTCTGAAATGAAAATGAACACCATTGGTTTGGTAATAAATAATTTTCCTCCTTTAGTTAAAACTAAAGTCCCAATACCTGAACGATCCTGAAGGCCTCTTTCCAAAATGGTCACCCTGAATTTGATGGTCAAATTCATGGCTTTGATTTTAGAAAAAACCAAATAAGCATTTCTCCTGACATTGTCATTTACATCTCTTGTTCTAGCCAATACATGACTGATGGTTACTTTGTTCAGGGCAATTGATGACACAACTGCTCTTCTGACTGCTGGACTGGGATCATTAAAGTGAAATATCAAAGCTGAAAAACAAACATGTCTGGATTGAGAGAAAATAGTTTTGCAGAAATAATAAGAAGTAAATGAAATACCTTTTATCACTTCACAATTAGTATTTTTTGGGTCCTGTAACATTCTGGCAGTGAGAACAGTTTGGGCTCTCACAGCCAGGTTTTTATCTTGCAATCTGCAGAGCACTGTTTCCTTTAATTTCTGCCATATTTCATCACTGATCAAAGAGTTCTCAGGCATTCCAGACAGTATTTTGCTTAACAGTTGCATGCATCGAAGTCTGGCATCAGCAGAAGCCACTCCGTGAGTCTGTAAAAACCCCAAAATAAATCCCACTCAATTTTTACTTTCACTTTCCTCATCAAAACAAGAGTTTACCTTAAACAAAAACTCCAACACCGAACTGACAAATGGTTCGCACTCATCGACAGTACTGTCATTTTTGTCCTGTTCCAAGTTGGGAGCATAAAACATTGACACACATTTGGATATAAAATTAAGAATATTCTCGACTGCCGCCTTCTCCTGATGTAGGAAAACATATCTCATGGCTGAAGTAAACTCTTGTAGAAATAAATCACTGCAACCGTCGTCCTGGAAAAAAATAAAATTCGCGACCCTAACCTCAACTCGTTAAATAAAAGACTTAAAAACTTACGCATTTCCTTTTGAGCTTTCTGCATTTTTCTATGAGCTTTTGATGCCCGTATTGTTCTTGTGCAGACTCAAAAATTTTCCTAATTTTTTCTCTAACGTGCTTTTTGTCAGATTTTTCCTTTGTAAAAGCCATTTACTTTACTCAGAAAAAACCGCGCGACTTTTAATTCATCACATTAACCGCATTCCACAAAGTGTATAAACGATGGTGTGACGTCACAGGAAAAACGATCCAATCAGATAATTGGCTTTATATGACGTTTTTCAGTTGTTAAAATTAACGGATTTTTTGCAGTGATAAAACTTAAAACTTGGATTAATTTTATTGAGAGTAGTTCCAAGTCAAAAGTAATTATTTTCAACACAGATATATAGGTATACTTGTATAATAAAGTTTTTCTATTTTAATAATCATGAGAACCTTCTGGTTAAAGAATTTTTAATTTATAACTTTTTAAGGAATGCATAACAAAAAATATAATGAAAAAAACGTTATGCTGAAACTGTTATCTGACAAGAAAAAGGCGTGAAACCAAGTTTGCCTCCAAGGCCTATATCAAATTATGATAAATACTTGGTAATAATTATGTCTTTAATTCGGGCGACTCGCTGCAGGAGACCCCATTGATGATTTAGTGTCATCGACAGTGAAAATCTTTTTTGATTTGCCCCCATCATCAACTTGTTTTTCTTCCTTGTGGCACCATAAAAACCTGATGAACTTGTCCAGAATCCCAATGACCCCCAGAATGGACAGACCCAGTAAAAATCCTACGCTTCCGCCGATTTCCCCCAAGAAATCATTCCAGTTGTAAGAATACCTCTCCGACATGGTGATCACCTGCAAAGGAACCCTTAATGTATCCAAATGATTGCACAATTTTGATTCAGGCTGTTAAAAAAAATAACTGTACTGCTTTGGAAGAAAAATAAATCATGGCTGTGCTGCTGAGATGCCGTTCCGAAGGTTCTGGTGTTCGCTTCACCACGAAGACTTTATAGTAAGTCGTTCTGCATTTTTTCATACAGCATTGCTTGTATGTCATCCTGTGGGAGAACCATATTATTTATTAAGCAATTCGCGAGATAATAATTAATTAATGTTGTAATAATAATAATATTTTACGGAAGAATTTTCCAGTAATTTAGGCATTTTTTGTTGGAGCATTAGGGAGAAAAATTTTGAGAGTTGTCAGCACTGTTGTATGGATTTTAATTTTACATGAATTAGTTTAATTTATTATTAGTAATTAGCTTACGAATTGGTCGCTTTGAGCAGAACTCGCATGCTGTGATTATTGTTGCAAAAGGGTTTTTTTATCTGAGGAAACCAGGGCCCCGTGCACTTCAAGTAAGGCGCTATGTCCTGTTGGATGGTGCAGTTTTCCTCGCACTAAAAAGACCACAAAGTCACCATCTGGTCCCATTTTCAGAATCACCTCCACACTCACTTCAGTCACGCTATAGTTTTCTTCCAAAGTGCAATTCTTCAAAGTGTTGAACTGATAAGCATCGATGTTGATTTCCGTTCGTTCTCCCACTGGCACAAACACATGGTCTTGTCTACTCGCGAGGAAATTTATGTTTTCTAAAACAACCAAAATTAGAAAGGGTTACCCGAGTGAGAAAGCGCCATCGGGGAAGGATTACCTGAAAATTTTTCCGTGGGCTCGTGGACGTATATTTTCCACCCCGGTTCGTCGTCTATGAGGGGAGTGTAGCCGTACAGGTCGTGGCTGAAGAACAAAGTGTATCCGGTCTTTTTGCCCACGTTCGCCACCGGGCTGAGAGGCGTCAGAGTGTGGCACATCCCGCTCAGAAGGTGGACAGAGCTCGTGATGGCCACCTCTGAGGGCAAGCAAACTCCCTTGTATCCGGGCGAACACCCGTCAGCAGCAGTGCTTACCGTTCTGATTGAGGGAACCCGTGAGCACGTCCTTCTTGTAGACGGCCTCGTCCCAGAAGTCGCTGATGTTGTATCGGTCGTAGGGGAAGTGTATCCAGTAGGTGGTGTACATGTCCGAGCCGATAGCATCGGTGGAGAAGTTGAATTTCTGGCGGAGGACCAGCAGAATTACAACCTGTCAGTCTCTGTACCGGTTCAGATGAAACAGTAGATAAAGATCTGTTCTCTAAATAGTTTCGCGCCTTTAATTTCCACTCCACTTCATTTTTTATTAAACATTCTTGAGGTTGCATTCGCCTCGAGAGTGATTAAACGTCAGATTAAGAGGATAACTCGTTCTTATTATTTACAATTATCATCGATGAAAAACTGCGGACGCTGCGGGGGTATTATGGAGATTTCTAACTCACCGGAAACACCTTTTTGTTGAAGGGCGGTTCTCTGCAGATTGTCAATGCCGGGTAATGCAAACTGTCGTTCAAAGTCAGCATCGAGTGAGTCGTGATCGGAGGGTTTTTCAGTTTCAGACTGCAGTCGACCAGCTGTGTGTTGCACAGTATATAAGTGTTATCGTACATGGGGATGAAATAGTGGTACAGCGAAGGGCCCACCTGTTTGTAGACGACGAGCAAACACACGATGAGGACGATCCATTTGATCCAATCCTGTGGCCTTTGGTCGGAAATGATTTTCCTGAGTTTCCGCCGCAAGGGAGAACTGCTCGTGGTTACCATGTCGAGGTTAATCAAACTCTGCTCTAATGGCTTTCCTTTCTTCCCTTTATCGCTTTTAATAACTCCCTCGGAGCTAATATTTGAGATAATAAACACAGTGACACTATTATTTATTAGTTCATCTTTATCTAAGCGCCGCTGGTGGCGTTTCCTTTGCAATAACTTTCTTTATTGCGGCAACTTTCTTTCCTTTCTTCCCCTTTTTGAAAATAAAATCAGGGGGCAAAGGAGTCATTTTCACCGATGGACTACTTTTATACCATTTTTGGTATAATGGCGAACTCCTCTTTGCGTTGTCTGTGATTTGAGTTCATCTTGTTAGCTGTGTAATTGTTACCTTTCATGTTTTTATGCACAACTCAAAGTCACTGAGCCGTAATTAAGCAGTGAATCAGCCATTGCATAATGGAAGATTTTGGTACTTCCAGGTTTACGTTTTTTTTTGGTGGTGGAGGATATGCAGTTTCTTAAACTTTTCCATTTTTTTTGGGAACTTTGTGTGAACGCTTTTCTTCGTTAATTATACTCTGCTTACCTTCTGAATGACACATGCACATTTTGAAATTTCTGGGTGTTCATTGTTATTTTGAGGCATTCAAGGTTATTAAAATTTTACTTGATGAAATTGTTTGAGGAACGATCATAGATAAAATATCGCGGGGTCAAAGGTCAAAACATTTTTGACCTAATTTGTCTGGAGTATTATAATTTTATTGAAGTAACAGTAACAAATGTATCGGAAGGATTAAAATATATGTGGGCAATGGTGTACTTCTATTCCCAAATTGTATATTTTCTTTTTTTAAAAATGCAAAATATAATTATGAAATGGGGAAGTGAACATTAATGCACATCTGAGACGAACTTTAGAAGTTAATTTTATGGTCCATCTGGGAATGAACAATAACAAATTGACAAAATACTTCTCTCCATTGCAACCCAAACAAAATAATATACTCGTTATAACAGCTCAGTTGCTCCGCTTTAATGGCATTGTTACAACCCAAAAATACAGGAAAACTTTTTAGAAGTTTCCAGAAAAATTTTGGATTTGTTCCACAAATTCCAGAACTTCTACACTATTTATTTTTGAGGATATACAGTGAATGGGATAGGAAATATAATTAAAATACTCTTAGATACTTAAAAAAGTTTTATGAAAAATATATACAGTCATACCTTACAAAAGTATTTGCGCTAAAAAAAAAAATTAAATCTACCTTAAATAATGAAAACCCGAAACGGGAAAATGTTCTACGTTCGAGAAGCAGAAAAACGCCGATTCGTAAAACCAAATCAATTCATATAAATATATTCGAACATATACAAAAAGTCATACTCAAACGCGTAAAACCTATTAAAATAAATACGCGGCCGATTTCTGCTTATTAAACTATGAAGAACATTAAACGATAAACCATCATCATGAGCACTTCCTTCGCGTCTTGGATCGGGACAGGGACTAGAAAATCCTCGGGATGTCAGGGGAAGAGGAGGAAGAGGGGGACAACAGACCGGATTTGAGCAAAGTATTCCAAAGTACAGAGTTCGCCCCCGCGGCGTCAGCAGCGACAGCGCGGCAGCGAACGTTCCCGCCGAACGCCGTTCCGGGTTTTCTTATGATTATATTCGCATGATTTTATACTCAGAATAAATTCAGTGGGCGAGTCCGTTCTGAGACAAACGTTCGTGTCGATTCGTGGAGTGTTCGAACGGCACCACATTCAGTCGGAGTATGAGCTTCCTTACGTAGTAAATAAACTGCCTTACTAATAAAAACTACACTCACTGAAGCGTTGCTCGAATGGCATCAAACGGGACAGAACTGAGGAAAGTGGATAGACAGAAAGGCACCACGTGGCACTGTATAACAGTAGAGTTAGCCGAGCCGATTTCGTGACTGTCTTTCCCCAGAATGATTGAATCATGTTCATCGTTCGGTGGCCGGAACGGTTGAGTTCTCGGACGGACCGATCATCTTCCTGATTATCGGTTCCGGAACGCAGACCTTCGGTTCGCATTGCATACGGCCGTTTCCACCGCAGCTGAAAGGGAAGAAGTCATCGCGATCAGTCGTGTCAAGTTGATGAGAACAGCAAAGAAATGAGAGAAAATGAATACTCACAAGCAATCCATGCAGGGACCAGAAGCCGAAGGGATGGCGGTTCCCACCCTGTAAGCCTTTCCTTGGACAACGCACCCCGGCGACCACCCCTTGATGGGTTTCCGCAAGAAATGTGGAGGCACAGTCGTGGTCGTCGTCGTGGTCGTCGACGTCATGTTGACGATGGTCGCGGTCTTCACGTGGCATTCGTACCTGGGGCAGCAGAAGCCCTGGATGGGTTCGTCGCGACAGCCCGGGATGGGCGGCGGGCAGCTCTGTTGCAGGCAGATTATGTCGCTTCTGAAGCAGAAGCAGAAGTCGCAGGGGTCGTCCCTCGGGATCTGCTGAGCGGAGACGTAGACCTTGCCGGCGTAGCGACAGGTGCCCGGCCCGTAGGGTTCCTCATCCTCGACGTCGTAGTCTTCTTCCGGGGAGAGCTGCCCCTCGACGTTGTCGTAGGGCTCCAAGGACTCGTGTCCCGGCTTGGGTTTGGGGGGCCTGTGCAGGTGATACTCTTCTGAAGGGGAGCTTCCTCCTGGAACGGAATGAGTCAGTGAAGCTTGTGTGGGAATTCCTACCCTGCGAACGCCGGGAGCATACCTGAGGCGATTCCCGAATCGAAAGGTCTCTTCTGGGCGTCCAGATCAGTTGCACCTTGCGAGGAACTTGGAGACGATTCAGGAACTGTCATGGGGTAGCCAGCTGTAGTGGTGCCATCGAGGTCCGAGTCTGTAGGATGAAAACTATTAGCGACCTGTTTGACCGGGGGGGAGGGGAAAGAACCATCCGTTGTGAATACTCACCACAAACGAAAGTGGGGCAGCAGGTATCTGCCAAGAACACGCCGGCGCAGTTGGAGGTGTTCTTCGGGGGCGGCGGGCACTTAACGCGAACGCAGCGGACGACAGAACTCAGGCACATGCACCTCGCCTGGCATGGCTTCACGGGCGGGACCTCGCTGTTGTTTGCGTATGTTTTGCCCTTGAGGTAGCAGCTGCCCTCGCCGGGGACGTATCCAGGCAGCGCGGGGAGTGGCTGTGGTCTGAAGGAGTCGTCGGGGTCGACGTAAACCGTTTCGCTGGGATTGAGTCCGGTCTTGTAAGGCACGAAAGCCACCCCGTCGTAGGGGTAGCGGACTGTGGGCGGGAAGGGCGTCGCCTCTTTGGGGTAGAACACCTTGGCGTTGTTGACCACTTTGAAAGGAACATAGACTCCTTGTGTTTCGGGGTTGACGGGTCGAGTCATCGAGATCAGTTCGGGGTAGAACAGTTTGGTGTTGTTGACGATTTCGTAAGGCACGTAATCTACACCGTCGTATTCCTCAGGTACGTAGTTAGGCTTATTGTGAGCGTCTTTCGGGTAGAACACTTTGGTGTCGTTGGCCAGTTTGTACGGGACGTACATCCCCTGGAGGCGTGTCGGCTTGGACGGAGATGGCGGCTCGAAGACTTTTGTCCCGTTTACGATGTCGAACGGGAGATAGTCAAAACCGTCATAGCCTTCGGGTATCAGCTGCGGTTTGGGCTTGGCATGTTTCGGGTGATATACTTTTGTCCCATTGACGAGCTTGAACGGGACATACAATGCCTGCTTCTCCAAAGGTATCGCCTGCTCAGGGTGGAACACCTTATTTCCGTCGGCTTCTTCATAAGGCAAATAATCAAAACCGTCATAGCCTTCAGGTATCAGCTGCGGTTTGGGCTTGGCATGTTTTGGATGGTACACTTTCGTCCCATTGACGAGCTTGAAAGGGACATACAATGCCTGCTTCTCCAAAGGTATCGCCTGCTCAGGGTGGAACACCTTATTGCCGTCGGCTTCTTCATAAGGCAAATAATCAAAACCGTCATAACCTTCGGGTATCAGCTGCGGCTTGGGCTTGGCATGTTTCGGGTGATATACTTTTGTCCCATTGACGAGCTTGAACGGGACATACAATGCCTGCTTCTCCAAAGGTATCGCCTGTTCCGGGTGGAACACTTTATTTCCGTCGGCTTCTTCATAAGGCAAGTAGTCGAAACCGTCGTAACCCGATGGAATCAGGTGCGGACTGTGCTGGGCGTTCTTCGGGTAGTACACCTTCGTCCCATTGACGATTTTATAAGGGACGTAGAGCGCCTTCTTGAACGGGGATTCCGTGGTCACTGCCTGCTCGGGGAGGAACATTTTCTCCCCGTTCACTATCATGTACGGGATATACTCGAATCCGTCGTATCCCTCTGGCGTCGCCGTGGGCAGGTACTGGGCGTATTTCGGGTAGAAGACCTTCGTGCCGTCTATGATTTTGTAAGGGACGTACATCGCTGGCTTCTGAGGGGTGGGGGGTGTCGTTGCCGATTGGGGATCGAAAACCTTATTTCCGTTGACGATCTTGTAAGGGATGTAGTCGAAGCCATCGAAACCTCCTGGAATCAGGTTCGGTTTGTCCTGGGCGTATTTCGGGTAGAAAACCTTCGTCCCGTTCATGAGTTTGTACGGGACATACATAGCCGGCTGAAGTGGAGCTTCCGTTTCCTTTTCTATCGGTTTGAAGATCTTCGTCCCGTTTACGGTGTCGTACGGAAGGTAGTCGAATCCGTCATAGCCGTCAGGCACGTACAACGGATTGTGCTGCGCCTGCTTCGGGGAGAATACCTTCTTCCCGTTGATTATCTTGTAAGGGACGTACATACCCGGGTAGCTCGGCACCCGATCCGGATGGAAGACGCGAGTTCCGTTCACCGTATCGTAAGGGATGTAGTCGAAACCGTCGTACTCTGGAGGAATCTGTTGCGGGTTGTTCTGCGCGTGCTTCGGGTAGAACACCTTCGTGCCGTCTATGATTTTGTAAGGGACGTACATCGCGGGTGCTGCGCTCGGGGACACCCGTTCGGGGTGGAAGATTTTCGTCCCGTTGACAACCTCATACGGGACGTAGTCCAGTCCCGCGTACTCGTCCGACAGAGGATGTGGTCGTTTGTGGGCTTCCCCTGTGTAGTAGACCTTCGTCCCGTTTATTATCTTGTAAGGCACGAACATGCCCTGGGGCTGCGCCGGAACCGATTGCTGAGTCACCTCCTCCGGGTGGAAAACTTTTGTCCCGTTCACGGTCTCATATGGAAGCGGGTCGATCCCGTCGAAGCCCTCGACCATCAGATCAGGTTTCCTTTGGGCGTTCTTCGGGTAGTACACTTTCGTTCCGTTGATTATCCTGTAGGGCACGTACATCACGGCAGGAGGTTCCGCCGGCACGGCCTGTTCGGGGCGGAACACCTTCGAGCCGTTTATCATCTCGTAGGGGATGTAATCAACCCCGTCGTAGCCGGGTGGCACCGCTTGTCTTTTCTGTGTGGCGTCTTTCGGGTGGTACACCTTCGTTCCGTTGATTTTCCTGTACGGCACGAACATTCCCATCGTCGGGGTGACTCTTTCGGGGTGGAATACCTTATTGCCGTTGACGACCTCGTACGGCACGTAATCGAATCCGTCGTACTCCTGAGGGATTTCGTACAGGTTTTCTGTCGCCATGTCAGCATAGTAGACTTTGGTGCCGTTAATGAGTTTGTAAGGGATGTACATAGCCAATGGTTTGCCGGATGGGGGGGCGGTCACTTTCTCAGGGTGGAAGACTTTAGTGCCGTTGACCACCTCGTACGGAATGTACTGTACTCCATCGTAGCCGGGCTTAAGAGGTCTCGGTTTGTGCTGGGCGTCTTTCGGGAAGAAGACTTTCCTGTTGTTGATGATTTTGTACGGGACGAACATTCCGTTGGGGTAAAATGCGGGGGTGGACGTGTGCTGTGGTCGAGGCGTTGTACTTTCCGGAAGGAACACTTTCGACCCGTTGACTTCCTTATACGGGAGGTAATCGAAACCGTCGAAATCTTCTGGTTTGTGCGTCGGCTGCTTCGTGGCGTGTTTCGGGAAGTAGATCTTGGTACCGTTGATCAACTTGTAGGGGACGAACATTGCGGGCGTGACGGTGGTCGTCGGCAGCGGTGCTGGCGTCGTCGTCAGCTCCGGATGGAAGTACTTGGTGCCGTTGACGACCTCGTACGGCACTAGGTCAAAACCGTCGTACTCGTCGGGAACGGATTCAGGTTCGGTCTGCGCTTCTTTCGGGTAGTACACTTTGTTCCCGTTAATCAACTTATAGGGAACGTACATCGCCGGATACTGATCCGTCGTGGCAGGCACGTGATACTGGATGCGTTCGGGATGGAACACCTTATTCCCGTCCACGACGTCGTATGGGATGTAGTCAAAGCCGTCATACTCGTCTGGTATCTTTTCAGGGTCGTCTGCGGCATCCTTCGGATAGTACGCCTTCACGCCATTCATTATCTTGAAAGGAACGTACATGGCGCCACCCATCGGGGCATCGGTGGTCACCGGTCTCGTTTCGCTCACCACATCAAAAGGTAAGTTTTCTGGTCTCTGGGTTATCATTTCGTTGGGGAAGTACACTTTGGTTCCGTTGATGATTTTGTAAGGAACGAACATACCTCCCGGGCGTGTGGTCGTGGCGCTGGGTGTCGGTTGTTCTGTTACCACTCGGTTCGGGTAGAAGAGTTTCGTGCCGTTGACCACTTCGAACGGGATGTGGTCGTAGCCGTCGAAAGGAGATGATCCGGGCTCAGGTCGCTGCGAGAGTTCCTTCTCGGGGTAGTACACTTTGGTTCCGTTGACGAGTTTGTACGGGACATAGGATGCTCCTTGCGAGGGACGTGTGGTCTGTCCTTCCTCGACCAGGAAGTAGTGCGGAGTGGTGTGGTCGACTTGAGACGTTTTGTCCGGCAGTCCTTCGGTCGATACGACCACGGGGTGTCTGGTCGGGGGGTACATTCCTGTTGTTGCAGCTCCTTGGAATACCCCGTCGACTGGCTTCTGGGTTGTTTTTTGGGACGGGAACCTGGTGCCAAGGATTTCGGGTCTGTAGGTCGTTCCCATTGCAGAGTCTGTGACGAATTGTCCCGGAACTTGCTCAGTCGTGAGGGTGACGTCTTCGGGAAAACCGGGGGAGGAAGTAGTCTTGGAGGGATGTTTATCCTTAGGGGAGTAGAGATGCATGATATGCTCGGATTGTGTGACTGGAGGTTTCACACCGATGGGGGTGACGGTGAAAAGAGCAGGTTTGGTCGTGCGTTCGGGCTGTTGGGTGTGACGAACGGTCTGTCCGGCCACTGTCGATCCCTCTCCGGGTTCCGTCGGTCGGGTCTGTCCGAAAAAGACTCCGGGTTGTCTGGTGACTTCTTCAGGTTTCAGGCTTCCTAATTTGTCCTCACTCAAAGGCTTGCCGGTTTGCTTGATGTAGCCATCGGTTTGGGGCTTGGTGGTGGCTCTTTCGCTGTGCACTTCCGTGTGGACTTCTTGTACGATGATCACAGGAGATGTCCCCGGCTCGCTGCTGATTTCTGTTTGAACTTCGTACTCCGTGTGGGTTTCGAAAGGACCAGTCGAACCAGGTTCGGGAACTTTAGCCGATTCTCCAGGTTTGCGAGTGACGACTCCGTCCGGATAGTAAGTCGGGTATACAACGTGCAAAGGTCTCTCGGAGGAGAATGAGGGAGGGTACTTGTGACTCAGATCTTGAGGAGTTACCGTTTGCAAGTGAGGTTCACCAGTGGAAGGTGTTCCCGGTGTTGATTTATCTCCTCCAATTGCAGTGCTGCTGTCGTGAGGTCCGGTGGGTGTAGTCGTCAGCACTTCTTGTCCTGTCGACTCGGGTTTTCCAGGATATTTCGCTGAGCTGGAAGGTTCCTCAGGTATTCCAGGCCTTCCGGAAGACTCGGGAACTTGGGACGTTTTTTCATTGGATACAGGAGATGAGGTAGTAAAGGATTCATCGAAAGGATATTTAGAGGTAGAATCGAAGGGGCGTTTATCTTTTGTAGGAACTTCGGTTTCCGGTTGTCCCGGATGTACAGGTTTGCCTTCTGGTACGGATCCGGGCGCTACAGTTGACTGCTCGGTGGTCAAATTATCGTCCACTCCACTTGGATGAATTCCTTCCGGACCTTTCTCTGGCAACATCGCAGGCTGCAGCGTGCTTCCTCCTCCGAACGGGAATTCATACTGTGGTTTTCCAGTCTGTCCTTCGGCCGGAACATTGGCTTCGGTTCCTGGAACTTGTGAACCCGGTTTGTGTACAGGTCTGCCAAATGGACCAGAGGTCGGGTACTGGCTTTGAGGCACTTCGCTCGGAGAACCGGAAGTGGTGGTCTGATACTCTTCATAAGGATTCTTAGTTGCTTTATCATCTGTCACTTGGGATTGTATTCCGGAGATTATGTTGTGGAGCTTATTGATCAGGTCATCGTCAGCAGGAGTCGTCGTCTGAACGTTGCCAATCGTTCCCTGCGGTGTATCGGTGCCTGTGCTGGGATCCACTGGCTGTCCAGGTCTTCTGGTAACTCCTGTCGGGAATTTAGCTGTGGTTCCTTGAGTCGGGCTGTGAGTACTCATACTCGATGTGGGCTGTCCGGGGCGCTTGCTCGAGGTCGGGCTTCCTGGTTCGTGGGTCAGATCCGCCGATGATGGCTTATCTTGATGACTTTCAAAATGATGCAGGGCGTTCATTAAATCCTCTTCATTGGGTTGCTCCGTAGCTGGGATTCTTTCCGTGAAGCCGAAATCAGTAACCGAGGGTGAAGGGCCTTCCGGAACTGAGTCCTCGTCCAAAGGTTCGCTGCTGGGACTAGTTCCAGTTGGCCGTTGTCCCTTAGGAGGAATATAACCCGTTCCAGGCAGGGGAGTCATCAAGTGTCCCGGCTCACCGGTACTTATGGGAGAATCAGTACCGTAAACATCACTTCCAGTAACTTTTTCTGAAGTCGTTGGTCTAAACTCCTCACCAGGTTTTGATTTGTCCTTCTCCAAACTGGAAGTCGACACTTCAGGATACACTTCTGTTGGTCTGAGACCATCTGGGTACTCCTGTCCTGGTTTCAATCTTTCGGGATACTTCTGTCCAGGCATAACAGTCGATGGATACTCTACAGTTGGCTTTCCGCCTTCAGGGTATCCTCCAGTCGGCCTGCTGCCGCCTGGATACTCTTGTCCTGGTTTTCCTCCATCTGGATATTCCTCTGTTGGCAGCTTTTCGTACGGATAACCTTCAGTAGGCCTAACACCGTCTGGATATTTCTGTGCTGGTTTTGTCCCTTCTGGATATTTCTGACCTGGTTTATGTCCTTGGGGATATTTCTGTCCTGGCTTCACTCCTGGATATTCTTCTGTTGGTTTTCCTTCTTCATCGGTGGGTCTGACGCCGTCTGGATATTTCTGTCCAGGCCTTATACCTTCTGGATATTCCTCTGTTGGTCTTCCTCCATCAGGATATTCATCACTGGGTTTGACACCTTCTGGGTACTTCTGACCCGGTTTTATTCCTTGTGGATATTTTTGTCCTGGTTTATGTCCATCAGGATAAACCTCTGTCGGCTTTCCTTCTTCATCGGTGGGTCTGACGCCATCAGGATATTTTTCTCCGGGTTTATGTCCTTGGGGATACTTCTGTCCTGGCCTGACACCTTCAGGATATTCCTCTGTTGGTTTTCCTCCTTCGGGATATTCATCACTTGGTGTAACTCCACCGGGGTACTTCTGTCCTGGCTTCACTCCTTCTGGATATTCTTCTATTGGCCTTCCTTCTTCATCGGTGGGTCTGACGCCGTCTGGATATTTCTGTCCAGGTCTTATACCTTCTGGATATTCTTCTGTTGGCCTTCCTCCTTCGGGATATTCATCACTGGGTGTGACACCTTCTGGATACTTCTGACCCGGTTTTATTCCTTCTGGATATTTCTGTCCAGGTTTATGGCCTTCAGGATAAACCTCTGTGGGCCTTCCTTCTTCATCGGTGGGTCTGACGCCATCAGGATATTTTTCTCCGGGTTTATGTCCTTGAGGATAGTTCTGTCCAGGCCTGACAGTTTCAGGATAGTCCTCTGTTGGTTTTCCTTCTTCATCTGTTGGCTTAACACCGTCCGGATATTTCTGCCCTGGTCGTACACCTTCAGGATATTCATCAGACGGCCTTACACCATCCGGATATTTGTGTCCTGGTTCTTGCCCTTCGGGATATTTCTTTGGCTTGCCCTCGGGATATTTCTGCTGGTTTATGTCCTTGGGGATATTTCTGTCCTGGCTTCACTCCTTCTGGATATTCCTCTGTTGGCTTTCCTTGTACATCGGTGGGTCTGACGCCCTCAGGATATTTTTGCCCGGGCTTATGCCCTTGGGGATACTTTTGACCTGGCTTACGTCTATCAGGATATTGCTGTGTTGGCTTTCCTTGTTCATCAGTCGGCTTTACACCTTCGGGATAATCCTCTGTTGGTCTGCCTTCGTCAGGATATTCATCACTCGGTGTGACGCCATCAGGGTACACCTGGCCTGGTTTTGCTCCTTCTGGGTATTTTTGTCCCGGCCGTACACTTGAAGGATATTTTTCTTCGGGTTTATGTCCTTCAGGATATTGCTCTGTTGGGCTTCCTTCTCCGGGGTATCCTTCAGTTGGTCTGACACCATCCGGATACTTTTGTCCAGGTTTCGCACCGAAGGGATGTTTCTGCCCAGGCTTAGAGCCTTCTGGATACTCCTCTGTTAGTCCTCCTTCTTCAGGGTATTCCTCAGTCGGTGTAACGCCATCTGGGTGCATCTGTCCTGGTCTCTGTCCTTCAGGATATTTCTGTCCTGGCTTCACATATGAGGGATATTTTTGCCCTGGTTTATGGCCTTGAGGATATTTTTGGCCCGGTTTTACACTTTCTGGATATTCTTCTGTTGGTCTTTCACCATCCGGATATTCATCACTGGGTGTTACTCCTTCTGGATACTTCTGCCCTGATTCTTGCCCTTCTGGATATTTCTGTCCTGGTTTTGTACCATCTGGGTAAACCTCAGTTGGTCTTCCTTCCTCAGGATACCCTGCAGTCGTTGTGAAACCCTCCGGATACTTTTGTCCAGGTTTAACACCCAAAGGATATTTTTGTCCTGGTTTAAACTGATCTGGATATTTGTGATCTGGTTTATGTCCTCCAGGATACTTCTCTGTCGGTCTCCCTTCATCGGGATATCCTTCAGTCGGCGTAACACCAACTGGATACTTCTGTCCAGGTTTAACACCAAATGGATACTTGTGTCCAGGTTCATATCCCTCAGTAATTTCCTCCGTGGTTTGTCCGTCTACGGGATATTCTTCAGTGGGCCTGACACCTTCTGGATATTTCTGTCCGGGCTTGACATCTGTAGGATACTTCTGTCCAGGTTTTACTGGATGGGGGTATTGTTGTCCTGCTCCAACACCTGCAGGGTACTCTTCCGTTGGTCTACCTCCTTCAGGGTATTTGTCTACTGGAGTAACGCCAACTGGCCCTTTCTGGCCAGGTTCTATTCCCTCAGGATACCTCTCAGTTGACCCATAACCATCGGGGTATTTCTGACCTGGTCTAACACCTTCAGGATAACCCTCGGTTGGTTGCTCCTCCCCTGGGTATCCTTCAGTCGGGCTAACACCCTCTGGGTATTTCACCCCCGGTTTAAGGCTTGACGGATATTTCTGTCCGGGTTTATATCCCTCAGGATACCCCTCAGTTGGCTGCCTGTCATCAGGATATTTATCGGTAGGCCTAACACCGTCCGTCTGTCCTGTGGGGTGCTTCTGGTCAGGTTTAACTCCTTCTGGATACTTCTGCCCTGGTTTGGCCCCCTCCGGATACTTTTGGCTGGGCCTTACTCCTTCAGGATATTCCTCTGTTGGCCTTTCTCCTTCTGGGTATTCATCACTGGGTGTTACGCCTTCTGGATACTTCTGACCCGGTTTTATGCCCTTCTGGATACTTCTGCCCTGGTTTGGCTCCCTCCGGATACTTTTGGCTGGGCCTTACTCCTTCGGGATATTCCTCTGTTGGCCTTTCTCCTTCTGGGTATTCATCACTGGGTGTTACGCCTTCTGGATACTTCTGTCCTGGCCTGACACCTTCAGGATATTCCTCTGTTGGTTTTCCTCCTTCGGGATATTCATCACTTGGTGTAACTCCATCTGGGTACTTCTGTCCTGGTTTTTGTTCTTCTGGATATTTTTGACCTGGCTTTGTACCATCTGGATATTTTTGACCTGGCTTTAATCCTTCTGGATATTTCTGTACAGGTTTATATCCTTCTGGATATTTCTGTCCAGGCTGATGTCCTTCTGGATACTCCTCCGTCGGCTTATCTTCATCGGGATATTCTTCAGTTGGTCTGACACCATCGGGATATTTCTGCCCTGGTTTTCTTCGTTCTGGATACTTCTGACCAGGCCTTACACCCTCAGGATATTCTTCTGTCGGTCTGCCTTCTTCTGGATATTTATCACTCGGTGTTACGCCATCTGGGTATTTTTGTCCAGGTTGTTTGTGTTCTGGTTCTACTGATTCAGGATACTTTTCCGTCGGTCTTTCTCCTTCGGGATATTCATCACTGGGTGTTACTCCTTCTGGGTATTTCTCTCCTGGCTTTGTACCGTCTGGATATTTCTGACCTGGTTTGTGTCCTAGGGGATATTTCTGTCCTGGCTTCACTCCCTCTGGATATTCCTCTGTTGGTCTGCCTTCTTCAGGATATTCATCACTCGGTGTGACGCCAGTAGGGTATACCTGTCCTGGTTTTGCTCCTTCTGGATATTTTTGTCCTGGTTTATGTCCTTGGGGATATTTCTGACCTGGCTTCACACCTTCTGGATATTCCTCTGTTGGCTTTCCTTGTTCATCAGTCGGCCTGATACCGTCTGGGTATTCCTGACCAGACGGATGTTTTTGGCCAGGTTTATGTCCTTCAGGATATTCCTCTGTTGGCTCATAACCTTCGGGGTATTTCTGACCTGGTCTAACACCTTCAGGATATTCCTCTGTTGGCCTTCCTTCGTCAGTCGGCCTGACACTGTCTGGATATTTCTGTCCCGGTTTCACACCCGACGGATATCTCTGCCCCGGTTTTTGCCCTTCGGGATATTTCTGTCCAGGTTTTTGGCCTTCAGGGTAATCCTCTGTTGGTCTTCCTCCATCAGGATATTCATCACTGGGTTTGACACCTTCTGGGTACTTCTGACCCGGTTTTATTCCTTGTGGATATTTCTGTCCAGGTTTATGGCCTTCAGGGTAATCCTCTGTTGGTCTTCCTCCATCAGGATATGCATCACTGGGTGTAACTCCATCTGGGTACTTTTCTCCTGGTTCTTGCCCTTCTGGATATTTCTGGCCTGGTTTATGCCTTTGGGGATACTTCTGATCTGGTTTTACACCTTCGGGATATTCCTCTGTTGGCCTTTCTCCTTCTGGGTATTCATCACTGGGTGTTACGCCTTCTGGATACTTTTGACCCGGTTTTATTCCTTGTGGATATTTCTGTCCAGGTTTATGGCCTTCAGGGTAATCCTCTGTTGGTCTTCCTCCATCAGGATATTCATCACTGGGTGTGACTCCATCTGGGTACTTTTCTCCTGGTTCTTGCCCTTCTGGATATTTCTGGCCTGGTTTATGCCTTTGGGGATACTTCTGATCTGGTTTTACACCTTCGGGATATTCCTCTGTTGGCCTTTCTCCTTCTGGGTATTCATCACTGGGTGTTACGCCTTCTGGATACTTCTGACCAGGTTTTTGCCCTTCTGGATACTTCTGCCCTGGTTTGGCCCCCTCCGGATACTTTTGGCTGGGCCTTACTCCTTCAGGATATTCCTCTGTTGGCCTTTCTCCTTCTGGGTATTCATCACTGGGTGTTACGCCTTCTGGGTACTTCTGACCAGGTTTTTGCCCTTCTGGATATTTCTGCCCTGGTTTATGGCCTTCTGGGATACTTCTGTCTGGTCTTACTCCTTCGGGATATTCTCTCTGTTGGCCTTTCTCCTTCTGGGTATTCATCACTGGGTGTTACGCCTTCTGGATACTTCTGACCAGGTTTTATTCCTTGTGGATATTTTTGTCCTGGTTTATATCCTTCAGGATATCCCTCTGTTGGCTTTCCTTCTTCATCAGTCGGCTTAACACCGTCTGGATATTTCTGATCTGGCCTTACACCACCTTCTGGATATTCTTCAGTCGGCCGTACACTATCAGGATATATCTGTCCGGGTTTCAAACCAGAAGGATATTTTTGTTCGGGTTTTTGTTCTTGAGGATATTTCTGATCAGGACTTACACCTTCTGGATACTCTTCAGACGG
>JAQIBA010000283.1:0-17028 GCA_028293925.1 Brueelia nebulosa
TTCACTTTGTATGTTACTCTTACAGTTGAAACTACAAATTTTGTATTGTCAAAATACTTTTGAGCGCTACTGTATATATTCATTCTATATACATATCCATGCACACAAATTTGTCTCGCAACGACAAGGACTAAATTTGAAAATCGTCTGAAATTTGAACGGAAGAAAATTGTCATACTTGAAGCGCTATTATACTGGGAAGCTCGTAGTATAAAAAGACTATAACCATTGAATCACCCTGTGAGTTAAGTTTTTGGTACAAAAAGTCACATTCTGCGATAATGGGGTGGTTAGTTACGTCATAAACGACCCTCAAAATGGAATCCCCGTCCAGATGGCATTTCATTCCCCCCAAAAAGTCTGTTTTTTCTTTTGGGCAAAAGAAGAACGAACCGATTGTGACAAGCGAACATCTGTAAAAATAAAAATCACATAATTCTTCATTTACTTTCATTAAAAAACAACTTTTTTAATGAAAAATCCCATTCACGGAATCAGTATCTGGAAACGGGGGATTCTGTTTCCGACAAAAAAAAAAAATATTCCCAACTTCTTCGGACGGACGGAGACGTTCTCTGTAAATAAAAGCCTTTTACTTAACCCTTGGCAAAAACCATGAATGACATCCCCCGAGAAAAGCAATTTCCGTGACGTGAGGGAGGGAAACAAATCCATCCCGACTTTGAATACCCTCACAGTTGTGTACGGGGTGAATCCGGACGTTTTGTGGCCTTCGCTGAAAGCGGTTTTCCTCAGCATGTGCCTGTGGTACTTTCCACCTTTCAAATGAATTTCATCATCCCCGAGTCCTTCCCCAACGGATCCCATTCAAGGGAATAAAGGCAGACTCGGAGGAATGCAGTCATTCATCTTTTCTGCGAGCCTTTATTCTTTTCACAGAGAGAGAGAAGGGAATGACAAAGTCCAGAGCAAAAAGAGAGCCGAGACTAAATTGACTATAATGCTTTAAAAACAAATTCTAATATTTCAAAAAAGAAAGAAACCGTAACGAGATCGCTATCGTGTTCTGCTTTCTTCCCCGAGTGTGGAGCAACTGCCAGAAAACAACATTTCCCTCCCCTCGCGTCTCCCCCCCTTTCATCCCCTGTCGCTGCAGATATTCCTATCAGCGTTAACGTAATTTCTTTCTTCATTCCGGGAAATGAGCTTTTCTGCAGCGGCAGCGCCCGAACGATTGGAAGGGAGATTTCCTTCGATCGCGCCCCGAATCAACAAGACTCATAAAAAGTTATGGAAGTCGTCAAAGGTAAAAATAAAAATAAAATATTTACCACCTCCTCGTAAAATTCGCTTTTCCAAAAAGGAAACCGGATGCGATACAATAGAATCCAAACACCGGAAAAATTTATTATCATCAGTTCGGGTGTTCCTTTGGGCCGTCGTCGTCGTCGTCAACGTTCAAAAGCGTCCAATTCCTGCAAATTCCCAAAGCTTTATTTTATTTTTAATTAGAGGATAATTTTTTGTACGAGGGGGACGAAGAGAGTGAAAAACGATCGGTCGGGGGTTGATTTTGTCTGGAGGGAAGACATATTTATGGTAACTTTTATTACCGAGGGATGTTTTCACCCATTGTCCGCACAACAATATCTGTTGTTTAGTCAGCCAACAGTTTTATTAGCTTTATGAGCTTTTCAACGGACAGATGGTCGCTTCGGACTCACTTATTTTTTCCCTTTGTTTTTACCAAAAGCTCTGATCAGTTTTTACTTCTGTACGGATTTAACAGTGTATTTTTACACTGTTTTACTTTTTTATTTACTTTTTATTTTATTTTACTTATTTTACTTATTTTATTATACAATGTAAATTTTTTCTAATTTTTAAATTCTTATATTGAATCACCATTTATTTACTTATTTATATATTTGTATATTCATATATTTATACAGCTATTTATTTATTTATTTTTTTTATACTTTAAATTATTAATTTTAACCTTTTTCACTTATTTATTCAGCGGCTTAGATTCGTCGTTATTTATTGTTTTTTTTTAGTGTATTTGTTTATGTATTATTTACCTGGGCACACATTGTAATTTGTTAAACTTTGTAATTTTGTATGTAAATTTTCTGGATGTAAATTTAAATTTTTTTGTAAACCCCAAAAAGGGAACAATACAAACAATGTATACATACATATAGTGAATCACTTCAGGCTGAGTTGTATTCCGGAAAGAATCGAAATCACTGAACGGTTTTTCATATATACTTTCAGCAAAAAAACCGCCCCTAAAATATTGCCGCCCTCTGGAGCGGACTCTGTCCTATCTTCAGCCAACGCATTCAGGAATTTAATCTTCTGACCTTTCTTCGAAGGTCCTCACAATTTATTTTTATCTTCAAAGGACGTTTGCATCGTAACCAATAAAAATTAAACACAGTTCAATATATTTCTTTATTTCCTCGGATTTATTTTTAAATTTCTTTGAGATCTTCAACGTAATTCTAAACCCGGACAGAGGAAAAGGAAAATTACTTTTATTGAATCTTTCTGAATGAAATCCGGTGACCTGGGCCTAAGATTATTCCAAACGACAGAGGAGTCATCCAAGGATTCCCTGGAAAAACGAACAGAGCGTGACTCTCTTCACCTTTACGTGTGGAAATGCAAAATCAAAGAGTCAAATATCAATTATAAAGCAGTTAAAGGTTAAATATAGCGGCATGCGGTTTTGCCACACAAAAGCCACCGCTGACTTCAACCAATGCCCGGCAATCAAAACAAACTTTTCTGTCCTTCCTCACCGCAACGACTTGCAAAGGTCCTGAAAGGCAGGAAACGTGATTCGTTGCGGCCCCGGGGGGCGGCGGGGGCGAGGGGGGGCACTCAAAGGGCAGATGCTTTCCCTCACGCCGGGATAATACCCCGGGCGACTTCTCCCTCACGTTCTCCCACCCCCAAATGCAAAGGATTTCAGGTACGAGCACGTATGGTCCTCGATCAAGATGTTGCGGTTTTTGTTCTCTCTCCCAAAAGGCGAATTCCATCCCTCGAGTGGCCAAGTTTTTTCAATTCATTCTTGTCGGAGATAATAAAGATTAGGAAAGTCTTTATATGGGAGAAAATAAGTCGTTTGGGGTGTGAACTCGAAGCCGCCATTTTGACCCCGAGTTTATTCATCATTCTGCACATCCTAAAAGGCAGTAACTGTTTAAAGTGAGTTTATGAGACAGTATTTCCAAAAACCAAAGAAATTAGCACTCAATAATTGTGATATTTCGGTCAGTTTAATCATAAGACAAACTTTCAACGAATAAAATGTCGTAAATTCCATCCACATAAGCTAAACATAGACTTCACGTAAAACGAGTTATTTAAACCAATCATTTTGCCAAATTTTACAATAATAGAATAGTTAAACAATTAAAACTAAAATTGTCGTTATAAAAATAAAAACTGAATATAACAACTTTAAACAGTAAATAAATATTTATATATTTATTTGAAGAATCCCATAAAAAATTTAACGTTTAAAAAGCGACAAAATCAAAGACAAAATGAAAAAATAATTTCATCAAAAGCGAGGCCTCTAATAAAGTTGCCATTTTTCCCTCAGAATGAAATCTCCAATAAAAAAATTAACTTCATACACAATTTTAAATAAATATCTCACGTCCCTATAATTCATTTAAAAAAAAAATATAAAAAACAATCTGAATCACTGAAATTTCACCCCCAAACACTATTAAATAAAGACTGTTTTGCTTCTAAATCAAACAAGGATTAATACAGTACGAGACTGAAGGAAGAATAGTAGCAGGGGGTGGTCGAAACTTTTCTTCTCTCTCGAATTTAATTAAATTCAAAATAATAAAAAAAATAAAAACAAAAAGAAAGAAAACTCATAAAAGAAATTTTATTTCGAGTTATTGAGTGAGATAAGAAAATGAAAATTCACACCCGATAAAATTTTAAGTTTCTCCCTTTTGTGCTCAGCCATCCTTTGGCGTGTTTTCCCTCCCCTCCTCCGGCCCCTCCCCTCCCCCGATCCATCCCCCGTCTCTATTAACATCATTACTTGAATTTTTTATGAAAGTCTTTCCGCTCTTTTCAATTAAGGACGAAGATCGATTGTGATATATCGAATTGTGAATGATTAGAGACTGAAATTTTACACTGTCGAGATTTCCCTTTCCCTCTTTTGCAAAAACGAACGCTTTTGCTGGATGCAAACAGCTTTTCACGAGAATTTCATTCACTGCTGACACGACTAGAACTGCTGTACGCCTCTCACATCGACTTCAGTTCGGCCATTTTGTTTATTCACCTTAAGATGTTTAACAAACTTAGGGTGAATTAAGCTTTTTGGCAACGGGACTATCAAATTTCGAAATTTTTGGCGGGTAAATTCACAATTCTAAAAACAGTATTTTAAATTGTATTCATATTCAAATTATTATTATTATATTATTATTATTAAACGGTTTTACTCAACTTGGTTTTCGTGTCTGTCTGTCTGTCTGTCTGCAATCAAAACTTTGAGGCGAAATTTGACCCATTTCCCTCGGACCGATTTCTTTCAAATTTTGCACACACTTTCGTTTTGGTTGACAATTCAAATTTCTGCAATTATTTTTTAAACTAGTACTCAGGTAAAAATAAAAAAAAAATAAAGAAAATTCCCAAAGCCTAATTAATTGGTCAATTTAGGAGTCCTTAAAGGAGATAACCTTATCTCAGGCCGATAAATGAGTGGACCGCGCGCATTGTAAATATTTTCCTCTATCAGTTTACAGCTCAGATAAAAATAAAAATAATAATAAAATTCTGCAGATTGCTACCCTCGGCAGTTTTTGTCCGGCGATTGGACTCCACACAGAGTGGTTTTTAGTTTTATGTTTTTTCTTCTAAAAGCAAAAGAAATAACATAAAACTAAAAAGTAAAAAAATAAATAAAATTAAAAAAATTCCTTAAAATAAAACGGTTTTATTTAAAGTGCACTAAAAATTAAAACAGGAATTTGTGATGCAAGAGTATAAATAAATACATGGATGACAAAGAAAAAGACCAACTTTTTTGTCCATAAAACCGTGGGGCATTATTACAAGTTTTATACTGTATAATTTTTATACTGTATAATTTTTATACTGTATAATTTTTATACTGTCTGTCTCTTGGTCTTTTTCTTTGTCACCCATGCATTTATTTATACTCTTACACCACAAATTACTTTTTTAATTTTTAGTCCACTTGAAATAAAACCGTTTTACTTTAAAAAATTTTTTAATTTTATTTATATTATTATTAATAAAAATTAATAAATATTAATAAATTAAATTAATATTATATATTAAAATAAATTAAGTTTGCTTAGTTTTAATGAGTATCTACATTTCCTTAATAGTTAGGTCTAATCAAACTCAACAAGATTGGAATAACAAGCAATGAATCTCAGCAATAGGGAATCGTGTAAGCTATACAGAATTCATTCCCCCGTTTTAACGCTCCTAAAAAACGCGTACTTCCTATCGTCTTTTCACGCTTTATCAACTGCTGATGTCACATCCACCAAAAAGAGTTCAAAAAGACATAAAGAAAGCCATTAAGGAACAATTCAGAAAACTTCCATCGGTATTTTACAGCGCCGATGTTTAACCGAAAATGTAAAACCACTGACACCAGGAAATCCGAGCAAGATCAACACCATTTGATGTTTCCATTAAGTATAAAAAAGGGAGCAGCAATAAATGCAAATGTTTTCGAAACATCCCCCGATCTTCATTTACACTTTGCCTGCCCACTTTCTTCCTGTTTTCTTTCTTTGATTGGATCAACTCCTATTTCGGGGAGAATTGGCTAGCAAAAATAAAAAATAAGGGAACTTTATTCAAAAATATTATTATCTTACCGCCCTCCCCCGTTTAGAAATGACTATAATTTCCCAAATAAATCCATAAAAATTATGGGGATATCTCTTAACATGACTTTCCTCTCTGGAAAAATGAACGGCGTTATTATTTACTTGTTTAAAACTCTTCAAAGCCGTTCCTTTCCTCCCTCCCGCTTCCTTTTTTCCTTTTTTGAATATTAACTAACACAAACAGAAGCTTTTGTTACTTTTTTAATGGGTTAATATCATAAACATGTCTGAAGTTTTTGTATAATTTTTTTTATGTCTTTGCGACACACATGAGAAGATTTCATACGAAAATTCGCTTCCATGACTCTGTATCGCTTTCTTCCCTCCCGCAGCATCCCCCGTCCATCCCCCACTTTGTTTTCACCACTTTCTGGATTATTTTACATTATTCTCCCCGTTCATTTCCAGAAGTGCAATGCTTACAAAAAAAAGGGTTCAGAGGTAATGCCATTATGAGGAAAAAAAATGGACTGATGAACATTTGGGAGTTAATTATTACTGCAGAAGTCTTTGGGGTAAGATTTTTATTCTTGAAAAATGGAGATTTAATGTTTGAATGGTTGTATTTTGTTGTATTCATTAGAATATTATTTGTCAAATTATTTTAAAGGAATAGCTTATAATAACAGATAAATTTTTAAGTTTACATGATAATTATTCTTTATAATCACAAATCAGTTTCTATGATTGGCATCAGTCTCTCCCAAAGACAACAGATTATCTATTGATTATTTTGTGATACTTTCACAAAGTGTTGGAGGAAAAATCATACTATCAATATAATTATCCATTGTATTTCTGTTAAAGTAATTTGTTTTAGTATTTATTTACAGAGTTCAAATATTTTTCAATTATTTTTTTTTATTAGCACTGTCAAATGTTAAAAAAGTGTTTTAAGAGTTTTTTCAACCCTAAAATGTTGTAAAGTGTTAATAAACACTGAAAGTTAATATAGCATAGGAAAGTTTGTTTTCAAAGTTTGCAAAATATAAAAAACACTGACAGTGAATAAAACAGAAGATAAAACACTGTCAAATATTAGTATAAATTGATTTTCATGCACAGTATTTTGTATATATGTATATTATGCTGATAAACTTGATAAAAACCCCAAATCAAAAATACAAATTAACAAAAAGAACAAAATAAATATTATCAAAAACACAGTCAAGTCAATAATTATGACAATTTAATAATTTAAGTTTGTTTTCTTGAGTGTGTTGTCTGCTTATACAGCATTTAAGAGATTAAATTTCATTAGAAATATCATCCATAATTTTATACATATACAAAATGTACTGACAATTAATTGGTCCTAACTGACTAAATTTGTTTTCATGCATATTCTTTAATTATCAATACGATAATTAAAAAATATATGTATTCATATCGAAATTAACAATAGTTCATAATGCAATAGATTGAACCGCTTACTCTGTTTAATTTATTGAGAATCGCATTTCAGTATCATTTCAGTTAATCACCGAAAAATTAACGTCGCAGACAACAGGTGATGAAGAACAGCCAATCCGGTGATCGAAGGAATATGACGTCATTTCCGTCTCCGCCAATCAGTTCGATTCATTACTCCTCGATCGGTCGTAAAGGTGCAAATCCAACAGCTGCCTCCGCTATTCCGTAACGTCTTCACTCTGCGAAATTATAAATGTAAAATATTAATCATGAAATATAACACCCATTTAAAGCGTTACTCTAGCACTAGATGATTTCTAAAAATATGAACTGCAAATTACTTTTTGATAACCGTGAGAGAAAGGGGATTATTAAATATTACCTCTTTGAGATTATCCTTTCTGATTTGTTATTCTATGGCGGTATCTGTTTTAGTGCCAAAAACAAAAACTCCGTGGTTTGTGGAGCTCCGGAGTGGATTTTATCTTTTTCACCACTTCAAAATTTTATTTATCAGCTCATAATCCTCGGCTTACCGTTTGGCGTGACTGCACAGTACAGGTTTGAAAACACTTTCTTTAATTCATAATCACAAAGGGTTCTTTGGTAAACCTTTAATCACGTTCTCAAAGGTTGTTTTTTCACGGAAAGGTCGGTGAAAACCGCATCGACCCTCTCACGCCTCCCAACTCATGTTTTCAATTAATTAAAAAAAAAAAAAAAAGAAAATGAAGTCTTCGGTCAACCCCCGAGACACGTGGAAATTAAACATGATTAACGATCGGGTAAAAGCCGCTTTTTATTTCCACCCCTTCCCCGTTTATTTAAGAATCAAAAACTTAATGACCGTGAAGAAAGGAAAATCAACCCCCTTTTACTTCACGCCTATCTAGTTCCGACGATATTAAATGCATTTCCGCTCAGATTTTCTTTTTTTACATTAACAACCCCGACCGAAGGGGGTTGGACGAATTCCGTTGAAGAAACACAATGAGGCCCCGGTTTTCCGCTTTAATAAAGGCCTCGCGAGGAAAACTACTTTCGGATTTACCCTCCCGATTGGATTCAATAAGAAATCAAAGCGCGGGGAAGAAAGCTCGGGGTTGAAATTGCTTTTGAGCATTCCATTTTCGAGTGACGTTTCCTCATTCAAAACAACGAAGGCAAATCAAATTTATTTCAACGTCATTTTGACTCGCGCACGCCAAAGTCTGTCAGTCAGTTGTCTGTCTCCCCTTTCGTTTGGGGCACCAGACGCCCCCAGTATCTGTTACAGAGGATTAGTTACAACAACCCTTCCAGAGGGTGTTAGGGGGAGACCGAGTTCATATTTAATAATAAAACCCCGGCCGATCGCAATTAGAGAGAAATTAAAAAATAAAGCCGTGTCCAGTTGGCGGCGGGGGGTGCAACAAATGACGGACAGCAGATGGGGTTCGAAAGGGGTGGATGAGGAGGGAAGATGAGTTGGAATCTCGTGTGGTTGTCCTTTCTATCGGGAAGGGGGGATGATGGATGGAAGCCGGCGACCAATCCGTCACAACTGACTCTCCCATCTGTTCCTTATGGTCTCTTGTTTTTTAGTTTCCGGAAGGAGGGGAGGTTTATAATAATCGTTCGAAACTGAATGCAAAGGGGGAGGGGGGTGAAATTCACGAAGTTTTCAAAGGCCTTTGAGACAATGTGAAAAATTCAGCTACACCGGTGGTGTTAACTGCTTCAGTAAATTCGCGAAAATCCAAACAAAATGGTTTCGTGTATTTAAACGAGCCCCCGTTTAGCTGAACATAATTCTGGGCTCAATGTGGTGACTTAGAGCTGAATTTAGAGACTTACAATGCCTTTGCTTTTAATGCCGGGATGACGGGGGTGTCAAGAGAACTGGCATTACACTCCCTTCCAAACAAATTTTCCTGAAATTTAATGAATCTTCATGAATTTTTTATTAACAATTTTTTTTCTTATTTCGTATTTTTATCCTGAATTTTATTTTTGTTCTTTTTTGCCCTCCTTAAATATTAAAAATTTTATAAACAAACGAAATGTAGTCATATTTTTTTAGGTCCCCTTAAGAATTTCTAAAAAAATTCTTACGTCGTAGAAATTCTACATAAAAATTAATGAAAGCTCACTAAATATCAGCGAAATTAATTGGTAATTAACTTTCAATGGGAGAATAACTTCAATTTGAAATTCATTCTTAACTTTCGGCAAAATTTTAAATTTACGCGAACGCTTTCGAATCCATTCGGTCATAGAAGTCAGGAAGGAATGTATAGAAAAAAAGAAAATGAGAAGAAAAAGAAAAAGAGAAAAGGGGAAAATGAGAAAAAGGAGAAAATGAGAAAAAGAGAAAAAGGGGAAAATGAGAAAGGGAAAATGAGAAAATGAGAAAGTGAGAAAAAGAAAAGAGGAGAAAATGAGAAAAAGAGAAAAAGGGGAAAGTGAGACAGGGAAAATGAGAAAAAGAGAAAATGAGAAGAAAGAGAAAATGAGAAGAAAGACAAAATGAGAAAAAGAGAAAATGAGAAGAAAGAGAAACGGGGAAATGAAAAGTACCAGAAAAGGGGAAAATTATAAAAAGAGAAAAAGGGAAAATGAGAAGAGAGTAAAAACTAATTTTAAAAATCCATATTTTTTTGTGGCCCGCGAAATTACACCAAACTCAACTTCGGCCCGCAAATTATGAAAGGTTGGCCATCACTGCCAATCTTCTTAATAAAATACAATCAGAACCCCACCATTATTTCTCTCTTTTATATTCACACTCACAACCCCCCGTGCGTTACAAAATTTCGGAGTTAATTAAAAGATTTTTAATAAAAACATTTTCCAATTAGAGAGAATACATCCTCGGACATCCGAGAGTCAAACAATCCGGCGAAAAGCACAACGTCGGAAAACAAAAGAAGTTCACCCCCTCGGAAAAGCCTTCTCATCCCTTGCACGACTGCCTTCGAGTGTCTGTCTCCCTCTCTCATTTTCATTCTAATTTTAAATTACATTTCCTACTTGAGTTTCCGAGGGGACTCGTCGTGGAAAACATCCCCCGTGCGTTTTTTGCCCCTGAAAGATAAACACGGGGGGAAAGCGGAAAAAATCCGCCTTGATTTGGACGTCCCCGAAGGGGGCCCATTCGCGGTCTGAATACAAAGCAACCGGCCCCGGAAGTTGTCCGTAATTTTCAATTGAAATTTAAGCCTCCAAAAACGGTCTTTAAACAAGTTATTCTCCTGCCCCATTATGTATTCTTTGGAAGTCTCTCCCAGCGCCAGAGAAAATTCAATTACTTCCCTTCTTTCTTTCCTTTTCTTCTGCCCCTCATCTTCTCTTTTCTGTCCCTCCCCTCCCAACCCCCACCCCCGTCTCCCGACGTTAAAATCTCTCCAGTTTATTAAAAGAGAAATTTCTCCCATATGGCGGCCACCCCCCCAAAAACACTGTCTTGCCCTGTCCAGTTTCTCGAAATGTTTTTTTTTTCATTAAATTTTGAGAGAGTGGATTAAATTTTTCCCAAGTCAGATGCCACGTGGGGGAGGATTCTCCAAAATTCATTCCGACCGGGTTTTTAAATTGTTTTTATGATCCCCTGAAATTTTTATTTGGTTGCTCCACGCGCGAGGGTTTTGCCCTTTGTTCGTATTATTGATTTTTCTTCCCCTCAACAGAAATCTCTGCTGTTATAGCACCTAATGTTAATAATAAATGAGATAATAATATATATATTGGAGTTATATTTTTGTATAAATTTATGCCAAATTTGGTGTTGTTATTACAGTTCTAATTTTATCATTATCTCCTCCAAAAATGTATTATTATTTTGTTCTTTTCTACTTTGTAGTTTTCTTTCACACTCTGTATCTCCTTATCTTGTCTTTTTTTCTTTAGTTTTTTTTTCAAAATCCTTAACTTGTACTTTCATTCTTTACAATTTTTTCCAAACTATTTGCTTTGGCTTTGCCTTTGTTTTGCTTTTTATTCTTTATTTTGTTCCTTTTTTGGAAACTCTTTGTCTCCTTTTTTGTTTTTTTCCATTATAGTTTTTATCTCCTTAATTTGTACTTTTCTTCTTTAAGTTTTTTGAAACTCTATCTCCTTATTTTGGTTTTCTTTTTTTACAGTTTTTTCTCAACTCTTTATCTTTTTATATAAAACTTCCCTTTTTTATAGTTTTCTACCAAACTCTTCGTCTCCTTATTTTGTATTTTCCTTCTGTGTAATTTTTCTCAACTCTTTATTTTATTTTCGTTCTTCCTCTTTATTTTGTTCTTTTCTCCCGTGTAGTTTTTCTTAATTTCTCTTTATCTTTCCTGTTTACTGGTTTTTCTTATAATTAATTTATCGTCTTTTCCAATCACTTTATCTCCTTATTTTGCCTTTTCCTTTTGTTCTTTGTAGTGTCTTGAAACTCTATCTCCTTATTTTGGTTATTATTATATTCCTTCTTATATTCCTTAAATTCCTTTTATATTATTATATTATTATATTATACTACTTATATTCCTTGTTTTTCTTTTTTTTACATTTTTTTCTAAACTATTTTATTTTCATTTTTTCTCTTTATTTTGTTCTTTTTCCTTTGTAGTTTTTCTTAATTTCTCTTTATCTCCCTTTCCTGTTTACTGTTTTATCTTGTAATTGATTTATTGTCTTTTCCAATCACTTTATCTCCTTATTTTGTCTTTTCCTTCCTCAAAGTTTTCTTTCAAATCTTGAAGTTTAGGATCCAGTGCGATTTGTACAAGATACAGTAAAAGATAATGCATTATTGAAAGGTTTTCTTCTATCCGTGGGTGCATTGTAGCCAATTGCACTCACCCAATAAAGCCGCATATCATTCGGCCTTACTCCGCCACTGGCACTCATCGAAAACCGCAAATCAATTAGAGGATCTCTTGGCCGGGCTAATCCGTGTCGAATCGTCCACTCGAGGGCGAAGAAGAAGAAGAAGAAGACATACGGTCTCGCGAGTCGGAGACGGATTAAGAAATTACAGTGAAAGGAACGCGCGCGTTGCGGGAGAACCGTTACGCGGCGACCATCAACAGGTAGTTAGCTGCAAATTGGAAACACTCCTAATTGATGCCTTGCCCGGAAGAAATTGGAGAGTCATCCCAGAAGGTCAGCCGAGCTCATTATAATAATTTATAACTTCGCCGGATTGAATGGCACATTCGTCTTCCGCTAACCTTTTCCCCGGTTAAATGCCCTGAGAAAGAATCCTACAAGTGTCATTAATATTGTTTATTGATTGTCTGCGTCTTCGGTGAGTGTCAGTTGAATGATGACCGAATGGCCTCGCCGCGTCGTGCCCTCTTTGTGGAAGTGGGAAAATGCAACTCGAATCACCGGAAATTGACACCCGATCGCTTAAGTGATAATACCACAATGTAACCAACAATCAAAGGGTTGAAAGTTTCCCTTGAGGACAGCATTAAAACATACAACACTAAATACAATTTACAAATCAAATCTTTTTTCCTATCATTTTTCATTTATTTTTTTTTATACTATATTAATGGTTCTGTTGTTCTCGCAAATGCTTTAACCAATGGACAAATTATTTTTTTAATCTGTTTCAGAAACAGAGTTAAAGCCACCGCAGAAGGCAGCTGAACAGATGCACCCCCTTCAAAAAGGAATGAAAAGGTTCTTCCCATCTCCTTCGCCTCGAAAGGAGATAACAGACGCAGATAAGAGTTTTCCAGGTAAAACCGAAAAACGCGGAGATAATCAAAAAGCGAAAGATTTTCATTAAACTCCACGTCACATTTTATTATGCCTTATTAATTTAATAAAAATTTTTATTAAAAAAAAAAAAGAAATTTGCTTCGGGGAAATGAGAGGGTGGAAAAGCGGTCGGGGTTGGGCCCCGCATAAAACCTGGAGCCATATTGTTTTCCATTTACTTTGATTAAATAAAAAAAAATACAGAATCATCTCCGGTCATTTTCCAGCGAAAGGGGTTGCCTTTGGGATCTCACCGTTATGTATTTACATATCAGCCATAT
The DNA here is from genome assembly GCA_028293925.1 of Brueelia nebulosa. NCBI lineage: Eukaryota > Metazoa > Arthropoda > Insecta > Psocodea > Philopteridae > Brueelia > Brueelia nebulosa. The sequence goes on from JAQIBA010000283.1 coordinate 13,310, forward strand.
TTGAAAACTCTTACCTTTGAAATGTTATAAAGTAAGTTGAATTAATTCTCTTTATGTTCTCCCTACGTCTTAATTAAGTTTCCCGCGAGCGAATTTTCATTCCGGCGTAATTTCCCGGGATTTAGGAAAAAAAATTTTTTTCAAATTTCATTAGCCTCAGCTTTGAAAGCTTTTCCCTCTTTTCTTTACTTAAAGTTTTAATATGCGAACTCTTCGGGAAGTGAAAATCCTTTTTCTTTAACACTTATTTCGGGGAGAGGGGCGGTTTTCCGCGTTTCGGGGGCGGAAAGACCTCTCGCGCTTTTTCGTGGGTCGTTTCCGGAAAATTCGGCGGCGCTTCCGGGAGCTTTTTTCTTTTTAAATGGAGGAAGTCAGCAGAAACATATTTAGATCGTTTGGTTCTTTCAGCAGTTTGTCTCTCTTTTCCTGCGATATAATTTAAAGCTTTTTAAGAAGGAGAGGGGGAAAAATACAAAAATTAGGAGAGAAAGAAAATGGTGAATAATTAAGGCAAAGAAGAAAAGAAAAAAAGAAGAAAAAAAGAAGGAAGAAAAGAAGGGAAAAAAGGAGGAAAAAAGAAAAAATGAAAAAATGAAGAAATAAAGAAGAATGAACAAAGAAAATAGAAAAAAAGGAGGAAATAAATAAGAATGAAGAAAGAAAAAAGAAACAGAAGGAAGAAACAGAGAAGAATGAAGAAAGAAAATAGAAAAAAGGAAGAAATAAAGAGGAATGAAGAGAGAAAAAAGAAAAACAGGAAGAAATAAAGAGGAATGAAGACAGAAAAAAGAAAAACAGGAAGAAATAAATAAGAATGAACAAAGAAAAAAGAAACAGAAGGAAGAAACAAAGAAGAATGAAAAAAGAAAATAGAAAAAAAGGAAGAAATAAATAAGAATGAAGAAAGAAAAAAGAAAAAAGGAAGAAAAATCAAAAACAGAAGAAAAAAGAAAAGTCGAAATATACATGAAAAGAAAACAAACTACGAATAAAAAGGAAAGACCCAATAAAAAGGAGAAAAACAACAGACACGAATACATAGAAAAGAAAATGACGTTCATTCACTCATTAACAGTCTACAGGGCGCATAAATGAATCGCTCGAAGAGCACAAAAAGAGAAGAGAAGGTGAGAACAATCGCACAAGCTCACGAAACGCCTGCGCAAAAATAACCGGAGAAAAGGAAGAAAAGCAGAAACAACAATCGAAGGTTCTTCAAAAAATTCAGGAGAATTTGTTTGAGGATTATCATGAACGGCAGCGTCAATCAAATTTATTTACTTAAGGCTTTGCTCGTGTTTACTTTCCGAAGGTCTCCGATTAATAAAGAAATTGTGAGTTTTATTTATAATATTCCGGAGGATTAGAAAACCCTCAGTTGGCACGCTTAGCCCACGATGGGATCCATCTTCTAACCGTTCTCGTCTCGCAGGAAAACCTTTGAGTGACACACACAAGTGGACTGTACACAGTTATCGCTGTTTGTTTTTGTTTGTTTGTTTTACCGAAAGGTGTGGGCGTATGTGGGACACTGGTTCCCGCAGGTCTGGGCCAGCGCGTGCCACATAGGGGTGGCTCGCAGAGGGGAGGGCGCCCCCCACAAAGACAGCTGTATCTTCGCCTCCATGCGCAGAGATTACTCATCAGAAAACACAATGAACGGGTTTGTTTACTTTGGCGGGACTCGCGAGACGAAGTTTTCGCTGAAAGGAAACAGGAAACTCAGAAGGTGGAACCGCCGTGAGTTTGAGAAAGCGGAAATCAGTTAATATTTTCTGTCGTAATTTGAAAGAGAGAAATGGAAAAGTTTTCACTCGGAGGAAACAAAATCAGTCGGGACAAAGCAAAGAGAAGACGATGGAGACGACTCATTTCCTTCTGTTTACCTTTCGAATGTCTTTTGTCCTCCGCTACGAAGCGCTTTCGAAATTAATTTTCCCCCGCTTTTCCTGCTCCTGCTTTTTTCTTTTCCTCCAACTTTGGGGAAACCCTCTTGCAAGGGGACGCACCGCTGAATACTGGGATTTCCCAACCGAAAACCGCGCGGAAAGTCAAATGAAAATAAATCAAAGCTTTTGTTTTTAAAAAGGCGCGGGCACCTGCGGATTCTGTTTTTATTTCCCATTCGTTCTTTTTTTCCTGAGAAAACAAACCTTTTCCCTCCTTCTGCCGCCACCCCTCGCCCTTGCCTTTCTTCTCCAGTCAAGGAGAATCATTTCATAGGAAATCCGTCAAGCAAAAACTCCCTTTTTGTGTTTGTTGTAAGTGTTCGTCGTTTGTTGGCGATAAAATCATTAATTTTTAATGGGTTCATTTTTCATTGTTTTTTTTTTCCAGTCGGAAAAACGGGGGTTGGTTTTTATAAATTTTCAAGTGAATTTCTCGAAAGGAGTGGACAGACACTTGGAAATTTAACCCTTAGCGGTCGTATGTCTGCTCTCAGCCACCACAACAAAGAACTAAAGGAATATATACGAATCTTATACTGTATGCATTCCTATATCAGTTTATACTTTTCCTCAATTTCTAATTAACCTTTTCATCAACTAATATTTGATATTTGATACAATCCAATCCATCGATTGGAGAAAATTCGCAGATACATTGTAGAATTCCAAAGAATATTTTCTAAATTGTATTTAGGAGTAATTAGACATTCTCTCTTGTTAAAATATTACTAAATATTAGTGAATATTATGTATATGTATCCCTGCTCTTTCCAAAGAAATTAATTCCGACCAATAGATACCCATACCCAAATTTTATACAACCGGAAAGGGTAGTATTGCCGCTTTAAGCCAAAAAAAACCTTCTAAATTTAAACTAATGAAAATTGAGCCTGAAGTTACAGATCTAAATATATATACCTCATATATTATTACCATACAATACACATATTTAATATTACTTTGAAATATTTTTATTGGTTTCTGATTTTAATTTTTTAGCTGATTTTAATATTTATTTAGTTACTTGTTTGTTAACTTATGTAATTATTTATTTTTTTATTTATTCATCCAATTACTATCCGCTCTATGTCACTTTTTAGTTATTCTTTTTCTAGTGCTTTACTTCCAAACCTCTGTATAGTGTGTATGTATTTATTACTTTTTTTTGTTGTTTATGTAATGTAAGTATTGGCTAAAAAGATTGTATCCTTAACCCTTTAATGCCCACGGGCGAAATAGGGGCAAAATTATATTATATATATTATAATACTTTGAAATATAGTAAAATAAAAAATATAATAATGTAAAATACAGTATAACACATGAACTAATACACCTAATTATATATGAATCAGTTGTACAAAAATTTTTTTTAATTTAAGAAAGTATTTTTAATTATATTTTATTTTCAATAAAATAACAAATTGAAGAAAAATATAATACCTTTAAATTAAATACCTGAATAATTCCCTGAAATACCAGAAAAAATACCTGAAAAAAAATTCTTTAAAATAAAAAACCTGAGAATAATACGCGTCAATGTAAAAAATTAACCTGAATAATTCCTAAATGAATGTTACTAAAAATTGTATATTGTAAAATAATAAATAAGAAATAATATTTATGGAAAATTATATTTAAATAAAGATATTAATTATAGAATTAATTAATTTATTGAATTTATCTATTATTGTACAATTAATTTAGGATATTAATTATAGAAAATATTTATAATAAAATAATAAATTGAAAAAGGTATTAATTTAAAAT
>JAQIBA010000283.1:17128-52296 GCA_028293925.1 Brueelia nebulosa
ATATTAAACCTGAATATAATTCCTACTTGAATGTTACTACAACGTGTAAGTAATGTAAAACCCCGAAGAAAACTTCCGGCGGAAGTGGCCTCGACGAGAGCGTGACTTTTTGACGACCCCCCGATGTCAGTTTTTGACTCCGCAACCCTTCCTCGTGCACTCCAACCATCCGCGAGGAGAAAAGCAATTAGAAATCCAGAGAATAATTACGATTCTCACATCCTCCGCCCCACTCGCCCCCACTCGCCCCCTGCAATTCCGGTGTCTGTCTACCGCTTCCAGGCATGTGTTGACGTCTTTCCTTTATCTGGCGGAACCACATGCTCACTTCCTGTTCCTCCATCGGCTTTTGTTTAAACTTTGACGAAAGGAAATTAAATTTTTTCTCCCTCGGTTGTCGAGGGGTTCTGCCCTCGCGGGTACTCCATCCATCTCCGCCCCGAGATCCGAGGGAGATGAGGGAGATAATGGCGGAGAGGACCCCGAGGACGGCGGAGGAATTAAGGGTCTATCAGCTGTCGAGAGATGCGAATCAGGAGCCCGGAATTATGTCAATGAAAGATTGATGAGGCGTCTGTCTAATTGATCATCTACGGGTAGATGGGGTCTCTTCATCTATCATTATGACCGCCTGAATATTTTATCTTCCCGGGAGTTTGTTTAACCTATTTGTGAGCGTTCGCTCGTTAACGAGTTTTTCCTGGAAGGAAGAAGGCGACAAAAAATCACGCCGGAGATAACATCGCGAGTCGGCTTCGGAGGATACAAAAAAAACGCATCAAATTTCAAGGGATGATATCTCGTGTCGGTTCCTCTCGCTCTTTTGGAACTCTCCAGCGTTTACCGACGGTGGGCCCAGATTTTGGCCCACGTGAAGAGGAGTTAAAAGCCTGAAAGAGAACTCCTCATAATTTAGGCAAATATCTCACTGGTTATCTAAAGAAGACAGTGATAAAAGAACTAGGAAGAATGTTAGATGAAGATAACTATGCCAATAGTGTGAAAAATTGTAAGAAAAGAATTAACCCTTTGCACTCGAGCGGCGCTGCTGCGGCGCCCGAATGTTTTAAAACTTTAAATCGACTCTGTGGTCTTTTGTAACTGCATCTTTTTATTTACAATATGCAATAATAATAATATACATATTTGACTTTTCTACAGATTTATCAAATTATAGAAATCAAAATTTACAGTTATCTTTCTTTTGTCTATTCTTAGTATTATCGTGTATTCTTCTCCATTTTTGCTTCTTCCCAATCTTCTGATTATCTTTTTCTTCTCTTTCCTTTATTTTCTCTTTTATACTCTTTATATTCACCTCCTTTATATGCAACTGCTTTTTCTTTCTATTTCTCTTATTACATTATTACTATTTTTGATTCTTCGGAGTTCTTCTTTGCAGTTCTTTTCCTTCTGTTTCCTGTATTTTCAAGTAGTGTTTCATCTAAGCTTGTTTGTTTTCAAGCATTTGTACAGAGTTTGCCCAATTTGGCCGAAATCGTCTCGAGTTGCTGGTTCGCGCAAGCGAAAAAAGGCCTCGAGTGCAAAAGGGTTAAAATTAGAAGAGGATGACGTAAAACAGACAAAAAAAAGGAAGCCCATTAAAGACAAGAAGAAGAAATAAGACAAAAGAAAGAAAAAGGGGAAAAAATGGGCAAAAGAAGAAGAAGTAGGGGAAGAAATTGAACAAAAGAAAGAGATGAAATGAGACGAAAGGAAAAAACATGGGGAAGAATTAGGACAGAAGAAGGAAAAGTAAAATAAAAAACATAAAGTAAACACAAAGAAATAGATAAATATAAAAATAACGAACAATAGATAATAAATAACTCAATATTTAAAAAAAAAAATTAGTCTTTAAAATATAATTGAAAATTTTTGACAGTCAAACAACACCATTAATTTGTTTAAAGAATGTTTGTTGAATAAACAAAAAATTCATAGCTAATTGAAACCACCCCTAAACATTTCCAAAAATACTCCAAGGGGAGAAAATGTCGGGCTCGGAATGTTGGCATCCCTTCCCTCCATTTCTTCAGGTGGGAGCATTTTGGCACCGATATTTGGAACCCCATTCGGCGGACAATAAAGAGAACAACGCTCATTACACAGAAGAGGGCATTAAAAAGGTTTTAGGGGAAAAGGCCCTCGATTATCGGGGCTGCATCTTGTTATACCGAACGGAGATAAGAATAAAAGGCAATTTCCTTCACTTTGGCTGTTCATCCATCCGTTCGCATAACAATGGATTTTAATGGCCTTATTTTTATAAAAAAAAAAACTTTTCTTTTTCAAACTTGCGGAAAAGTTTCTTTTGCTCCCTCAGCCCCCGCTCCCCTCCGCCCTCAAACAACCCCCCCTAATTCGGATTTGTCTTTCTTCAACCGGAAACGGTTTCTGTTTAAAGCAGAAGAGATGCTTCGGATCTTCTCGGCCGTTGCATCTCGACCGTTGCGCATGCGCATTAGCCGCATTTTAATTTATCGTTCCCGGCAAATTAGAAACGTCCAGATAAAAATCGGGCTAAATGAAGTCCGTCAGGAATTTATTCCCTCTCCCCTATCCCCTTTTTTATTTCGTGAGGAGCTTTTAAATCAAATGCGGGACCCGTAATTTCCGATTTACGACCGCCAGTAAATACGCAAACAAAACAACCATTTCAAACCTGGTCGGCTTTACGATTTCCTCCTATCCCTCCCCCCTCGCCCCTCTGCCCCCCAAATCACCGGCGAGAGGATAGAGACATTAAAAGTATACATTCCAGTATAAATAAACAAATGCACGTATAAAATTCTTCGTGAATAATAATATATAAAAATCTGTTTAAAGGGCCCATGTGCTTTGCCCGATATTTGTTATATTATACAGGGAGTTTAAAAATCCATTATAGGTTATATATATACTTTATCTATTAGATGTAGATTGTATATAATTTAAATTTTAGATATTGGTGAGTTTAATTTGTTGTACCGACGAGGAGAAAACATGTATTTTTGTATTGATATTAGATTATTTATTCTGTATTAATATAAGAGTATTTATTCTGTAATACAATATTTATTTTTGATATAATTTTTTACAAATTTTATCAAAATTTATACATGTGATGTATGAACGTAAGAATTCATGTAAATTGTATCAAGACATTTAATATTTTTTTTACAAGAAATTCAATATAATTTCAATTTTCAAGTAGTTATAGACTCAATAATTTCATATAATTGCAAATTCACTGTATAATTCAACGCATTTATTCCACTATATAAAATTAATTACAACTAAATAAATAACACAATCACATAGAGGCCTGTAAAGGGGGCTAAATACATAACGAAAACTAAAATAAAATAAATAACACAAACTAAAATAATAAAACCAAAATAAAATAAATAAAACTAACTAAAATAATAAAACTAAAACTAAATAAATAAACACAAAGACAGAGAGGCCTGTAAAGGGGACTAAAAATAATAAATCAAAATACAAAATAAATTAGTTAATACAAAATCAATGAATAAATACAAAATAAAAATAAAAAAGTCAAAAAATTTCAATTACAAAAATGAATGCAAAATATAGAAATATAAAAAATAAAGAATATAAAAATATAATTCTAAACAAAATATTAATGGAAAATCAAAATATATATCAGTTTTCTTTTGCTCCTCTTTCACAGCCTTTCTTTTTCCAAACCTAACCTTAACCATTTTCCATTATTTTCTTTAGGAAATCAGTTAATTTTTTAATGTCCTCACTTCCTTGTAGCTTTTTATCCCCGTTCTGTAATAATATTAGAGTATTTATTCTGTATTAATATTAGAATAGGTCATCCTGCACACGGCCCTGACTATCTAATGGACTCTGAAAGCCTCTCACAAGGGGAGCCGATGGTGACGGTTGCCGCCTTTCGGAAGCGATCGGGACCGTCGATCTGGGCCCCGTCGTGACCCCCCTCGGCCCCCAGCACTCGCTCCCCCCTCCCTCCCCCCAAGATCGAAATCCTTCGAAAACTCGCCACGATATTCGCGGATAAAGAGAAATTCCATTCCGAAATGCCTGATTATGGGTTGAGGCGGGCATTGACGTTATCTGATCGAGCAGAGTTCTTTGACTCCTTTCGACCGCCGGGGTTATTATATTATATTTATACTGAAATTGGGGAGGTGGGACTCCGAGGGTGGACGAGTGGAGGACTATGGGGGATGAAAGTGAATAATTTCGGTAGGAAGTCCGATCATATGAATGAAATGTTTTCGACCTTTTTCTTTCATCTTTCCTTTCTCTTGTCTTTAACGTTTTATTTCTTGTGTTCTCTTGAACGTGGTATAAAATATATAATAATTTCAAGTATTATTTGTCCTGGGAGGGAGAAAAAATTTAATTATATAATACAATAAATAAAATTTTTTCCTTTTATTGCATTTTACCTGTCATTTATTTCTTTATTTGGTTTTATTAAATTTGTTGGCAGACAGTTTTTTCGAGAATAAAAAAGAAGAAGCAGAAAAAGATTAGGGAGGAGAATGATAAAAAAGAAAAGTACAAAAAAAGAGAACGAGGAAAACCAGGAAAGAAAAGATAACAAAAAAAGGATCAGAAGAAGCATAAGGAGCAAAAGGAAAGAGAAAGAGAAAAGAAAGGAGAAAAAGTAGAAAGAGAAGAAAATAAGAAAATAAGAAAAAATAAAATCAGAAAAATAAAATAAAAATAAAACAAAATAAGAAAAATAGAATAAGAAAAAAAGAAGAGAAAAAAAGATAATGTAGGAAAGGACAAAAATAGAAAAAAAGTAGAAGTAGAAAAAGAAGAATAATAAAAACAATACTTATTACATAAAATACTGTCCGATTTTCACAGAATGATAAAATAAAATATCGTAAAGTTGAGACAACTGCAGAAAACCATATTAGGCTTTGTGGTGAAAAATATATTTAATACATTAATTTAAATAATATTAATATTAATGTTCAAGTCATATATTAATTATTTTATTGATACATTACTTAAAAATACATTAGGAAAGTAATAAAATATATTAAAAGTCATAAAATTATTTGTGAAAGAGGATTTTAATAAGGCAGTAAATAAATTCCTGAATATATTTTTCAGGCTGGGTTAATTCATAATAAAAAATAAATAAACGTCAGAGGTCATTAATTTAATAAGTACATTAATTTTGTTGACAGAAATAATAAATTCAGAAAATATGATTGGCAATTAACATCGCCACTGGAAGTTGTAAAAATTGGCCAATCGAGAGACGTTCCTCCTCTTCGGCCCGGATGGCACCGGTGACCCGAAAAGTGACTCCAACACAAGAAGACGGTCCTTTGGTGACTCAAAACGGGACTACGGCACTGAGCCTCGATGAAAATCAAATTCAACGCACGAGAGAGGCGCAGTTAATGCGATGAAGGCAAGTCCAATCAGATGCAGATTAGGTTTCGTCTCTTGTTATGTCTCTAATGGACCTTCGAGAGAGACAGACTGACGTCAGGTTGGGGGGGAGGGGGAGAGGATTTATATTTTCGGCACCTCGACAATCAAATGTCTTCATTCTGGGACATTTTTGGTGGTGTTTGATGCGGGAAACTGGAGTGCAATTCGTAGTATATTTTATCCTTTTTCAGGATTAGTTGATAAATGAGGTTTAAAAATTAAGAACAAAACATACTTTCATATTCCCAAAAAAGTATGACGTCATATTCATTAAGAAAGGGATAAATTTACATTTACATTCGTACAAAATTTATTTACAACTCATATTATTAATGCTGATATAAATATTGTTTCTCCTCCTTTTTTGTTCTTCTTGTTCATCTCTTTCTCCTCCTTCTTCTTGTTCTTCTCCTTCTTCTTGTTCGCCTCTTTCTCTTTCTACTTCTTGTTCATCTCTTTCTTCTCGTTCTTCTTGTTCTTCTCTTTCTTCTAATTTTTCTTGTTCTTCTCGTTCTTCTTGTTCTTCTCCTTCTTCTCCTTTTCTTGTTCATCTCTTTCTTCTCCTTCTTTTCGCTAATATTATATAATAATATTACAATACAAAATAAAATTACTCGAAAAGAAAATTTTCCAACACCAATTCAAAGTTAAAGAAAAGCTAAAAACAGGAGTAGACCATAGAAAAGAAAGAAAAACACAGAAAGAGAATGAAAGAATATTGGGCAAAAAAGAAGGTGGAAAAGGAAGACAAGTGGCAGTTGAATTATTATGGCCCAAAATAGACCGAAACGAAAAAAAGTAACTGTACAAAAATATACATTAAATAATACATAAATATTTGAGAGAGTTTATTTTTATTTGTATTATTAAATTTTATTGCATTTAGTATGGCAATCAATACAATTCACAAAGCGGAACTGAAAGCGTCAAAACTCAGAAGCAGAGGAACTTCTTCGGGTGCACAAACCGCTTCTCCCATTCACTCCCAATCAGCGAATTCATCTCTCTCTCTTCTCTCTCCGAGTAACGGTTCCCTCGGTTATCTGATCGGAAGAACAAGAAAGGACTGTGGCAAAAGGGCGATGATAGCGATACAACCCCTATGGGGGAGGTCAGGGTCATTTTTCCATTGGCGAAATCCGATTTAAAGAGGGAGGGGCGGAGTGGGCGCCAAACGGGCGGGGTGACAAAAGCCGAGAAACGGTTGAGTGCATAATTTATCGCTGAAGAAGGCATAATAACGAGAAAAGGCTAATCTGACGGAGAGTATCAAATTAATGAGACTATTAAAGAAAAACGGCTTAAAAAAGTATTAATTCACGCGGTGGGTTATAAATTATTCATAGCCACCGACACACAACCAACTACCAGACGATTGTTACTTTTCGCCGCTTTCTTCCCTCTGTTTCCTTTGTTAAGGGAGGCAAAGGAAATTAAGTGAGCACTCAGAGTCGATGATTGGCGGTGGTCAGTGGTCGCACATGGGAGGGCCGCCAGCGAAATTCGATTTGGCTTCTCAAAAGCGAGCTGGCAACTTCGTGACATCGCATGAAATATTCAGGCCGGGCAAGTTGGTTAAATTGCCATTTTAAGAATCGGACAGCCAATTAGAGGAATCATTTCTTCGCTTTGGAGAAGGCGGTGGAGCTGTCGGCCAAGGAAATGGACTTCGTGCCTTAGTCCGGCCCTTTGTCATCGTCTTGTCTTTCCCCTAAAGCCCGCGGGCGGAATTAGTATTCGAGGAACATTTCAACTGATGCCGGAAGGAGATGAAACTGGATATTTTGGGCCTTACATTCCCGCCTTGAGGGCACACTCTGGGCTTTTCATCATATTGAACAAATAAAATAAAAAAAATAGTACGTAGTTATAGTACGTTTGTCGCCTTTCGGCATTATAATAACAAAATATATAAAACGTAATATACGAAAACATTTTTTCTAAATTTCACCTTTAACTTCTTTTTCTTGTTTTTCTCCTTCTTCTCCCTTTTCTTTTTCTGCTTCTTGTTCTTCTACTTCTTTTCATTCCTTTTCTCCTTTTCTGCCTTTTCTTCTGCTTCTTGTTCTACTTCTTTTCCGCCCTTTCCTCCCTTTTCTCATTTTTCTCCCTTTTTCCCTTTTCTCCGTTTCTCCTTTTTCTCCCTTTCCTCCTTTCCTCCTTTTTTCCCTTTTCTCCTTTTCTCCCTTTGTTCCTTTTTCTCCCTTTTCTTCTTCTGCTTCTTGTTCTACTTTTTGTTCTGCTTCTCGTTCTTCTCCTTCCTGTTCTTCCCCTTCTTTTTCTGCCTTTTCTTCTTCTGCTTCTTGTTCTACTTTTTGTTCTGCTTCTCGTTCTTCTCCTTCCTGTTCTTCCCCTTCTTTTTCTGCCTTTTCTTCTTCTGCTTCTTGTTCTTCTACTTGTTTTCCTCCCTTTTCTCATTTTTCTTCTTCTGTTTCTTGTTCTTCTACTTCTTTTCTTCCCTTTTCTCCCTTTTCTCCCTTTTCTCCTTTTTTCCCTTTTCCCCTTTTTACCCTTTTCTCCTTTTTCTCCCTTTCCTCCATTTTCCCTTTTCTCCTTTTCTTCCTTTTCTCCCTTTTCTTCCTCTGCTTCTTGTTCTTCTACTTCTTTTCCTCCCTTTCCTCCCTTTTTTCATTTCTCTCCCTTCTCTCCCTTTTCTCCCTTTTCTAGTTCTGCTTCATGTTCTTCTCTTTCTTCTCATTCTCCTCCTTCTTCCTATTGTTTTTTTCTTCTTGACCCTGTCGTTTTGCTTCTTTTCGTCTCTTCTACCACAGAGTAGTTGTTTTGAGAAATAATTTCAAAAATTATTTTCAACTACTGTTCTCCACCCATTCATTCTTCTGATTTCCGTTTCTCTGTCATTCTTGTGATCGTTCACAGACCTGTCACTTTGTGGAGATCTTTATTTCAGAAGAGACGGGATTCTGAACCACTCGAAGATTAAATGAAACAGATTGGGGTGGGCGGATGAGGAGTCACAAACTCAGTCTCTTTCATAATGAATTAATTTCCGTTAACTCGAGGGAGAAGCTCTCGTTGAAAAGTCGGTAAAACAAGAGGCGAACAAGAAAGCGAGAAGGAAAGTAATCTGAAAGAAAAACAAGAAGCAGAAGAAATTGACAGGAAAACAAACTTTGACAAACAACTGGTGACAAGAGATAAGTTGAAGTCTTCCGCTTTCAAAAACGGTAACATTAGCTTTTCTAAGTCTTCTGATTGTCATAATCTCCTTTTAAACATTTAATCGGGGGGTCCCGATAATCCCCTCCCCTCTTCCGCCCCCCTTTCTTTCATTCCGATGCTTGCCCGTTCGGGATCACCCTGACGAGGGTAGTCGAAGGGTGGAATCCCATTTCAAAGAATTGTCGGACTGCACGTCTCGCGCCCATTCGGGGGGTTTCCCTCGGGCGAAAGCTCAACACGGGGGGTGAGTGTGCTCAGTGATGAGGGAAGCGAACAAAGGAAGAAGTTCAGGAATTTATTTTAAGTGCTCGGCTCCTCCCCGGCCTTTTCACCCTCAAAGGATGCACAGAATTCAAAACGAAACATAAAAGAAAGTCCCGGAATTTTTGATTCGCTTTGCATTGCGATTTTTTCCATTAAAACTTTTTCCCCGCTCAAACGGATGAATTTCATAAAAACGGTAATTCCAATTCAAGACAATTATGTCGGAAAACTCCCCGGGGGCCACCCCTCGCCCCCACAGGCCCAGTTTACATTGATTGCCTTTATAATTTTTCTTTGTTCCCGTCCCGAAACTCGGAAAAAATTATTTAAGTATTCCCCTCCACGAACCGCCCCCCACTTTCTTCCCAAATATCATTACTTATATATTCTCCGGCAATTTCCCGCCCCCCAACGCCCCCCGACGCCCCTTTTTTCGGCCCATAATTTAAAAATTCCATTTTATTTGAATTTATCGGGTCTTTTATGTAACGGGAGAGGAGCGATATTAAGGAGCGAGGGGGGGCTCGAGTGGGGGGGGGCACGCGGGGGATGTTCTCCCCTCTCCGTCCTTTTGTCCTTTCTCTGCGGTGTCGCCACGGCCGGAAGGATTTTGTGTCAGCTGTCAAAGGATCTCGAGTTGACTTTTTTGTCCGAGGAGATGAAGCGGAATTATCGGTGTTAATGTTTTCCGGGGGCGGACAATGGATTTTGTTTTTCTTTGCCCCGTCAAGTGTTTTGAGTTGTTTTGTTTGATCGCCGGTTCGGGTGTTGTTTTATTAAATCAACGGTGGATTTGTTCGATTGCCGATGTTTTAATTGTGGCACGAATGCGGGAGGAAAAAAGGGGGCGGAAAAATAATATCCCCAAAAAGAAGTAAAGATTAATTGAGGTAATTTTTTTCTCACGCTTTCAGTAACACTACCGTCCCAAAAATTTTTAATTCGGTGTTTCCCCCACACTTGGAGCGGATATTAGACTTTTCTTTTCATTACACTTAAAAAAAATGTAAATAAATTTCACTTACACTAATTGCAATGGATCCTTTGTAACCCTTTTGCGGTCGTATAAAATTTGTGTATGGGTATTTATTGGTCGGAATTAATTTCTTTGGAAAGAGCAGGGATACATATACATAATATTCAGTAATATTTAGTCATATTTTAACAAGAGAATCTCTAATTACTCCTAAATACAGTTTATAATATATTTTTTGGAATTATACAATGTATCTGCGAATTATCTCCAATCAATGGAGCATTGTATTAGTTCATGAAAAGGTTTATTAGGCATTAAACTGATATAGGAATGCATACAGTATAAGATTCGTATATATTCGTATAGTTCCTTGCTGTGGTGGCTGAGAGCAGACATACGACCGCAAAGGGTTAAAAGCGTTGAACATTAAAATGAGCCTATAAATGGAAACTCCCACTAATACTGAAAATATATTTTCCGTTAAACTTAAAAAAAAATATTCCTGGATTTTTTGACATTTTTTTCTTAAAAAACCTCTACTCAAAAATCACCGTCATTTTGCTTTATTTCTAACAGCAAAACTACCGGCCAACTTTTTCCCTGCACGTTACTAAATTTCCCTCGCCGAAGCAGCGGCCATTTTTTTTCCCTGCATTTTTAAAAAAATTTCCCTCATCAAGATTGTGTATATATAAATTTCTGCAGCCGTAAGTTTAAGTTATTATGGTTTAACTGCCGAAATTTTAGGTACAATAGAAGAGAAACGCGAGTATATGGAGACAGAGAGTGAATTTTATTGATTTGATCTTACTGGAATCATAGTGTTAAAATATTTCCTCTAAAAAGCTCCATTAAAAGTCGATACAAATTTTCTAACTTTTAGTTTCGTATACATTTTTATATCTTTTATACTCAGGACCTGTTCTTTTCTTATATTTTCAGCAAAAATACGTCCTTTTAATAATCGCTCTTTCTTCTAGGAATTATTAAAGGGCAGAAGAACAAATTCAAACTCAACACGAAAGCATCGCGATGAAGAAGTCACCGTTGAAAAGGGGTAAAGAACAAAGGAGAAAGAATCGAAGCACGTGCAGGTACCGGGTACCACAATAAAAATAAATTAAAATAAATATCGGTGTTCTATGAATATGAAATGGAGTGGCCGAGGTTCCCAAGAGATACTTGACACCTTCTTTCGTGTCAGGAATCTCAAGAGGGAGACAATGAAAGAAGTGCAGGGGCGTTCTTTTCGAACCAGGTACCAGGCACTCCGCGATCCAATTAGCACGTTGATTGATAAATTGGTTTTTAATTCAATCCGGTCATTATTCCTCCACCGGTGAGTGGTGAGCAATCCGTAGGTGTCTACGTCTTCATTTTGGAATCCCGTTCCTCGGCCTTCGGGGTCAAATGTGCAGGCGTAGCGACGCTTCGTAAATCCGCCCATTCAATCCTAAGCCGGGAAAACAAATTTGAAGAAATAAATCAAAGGCGAGCGTCGATTCGGCCCGGATTAGGCGGCCGTTGCGTTGGACTCGGTGGCGTCGCCGCCATCTTGGAATGGTGGACGACAGATCGGGGATGCTTTAAGGAAACAAAGACAGAGTTCGCTCCCCGACATCATAAAAAAGGGGAAAAATGAGAAAAAGTTTTGATTGGCAGACAAATAGGTTTTCTCTTTTAGGAATAAATTACTCGGGGAAATTTCTCACTTTATAAATAAGTGAAACAAGGCGTGCGAAAGTAAGAAGCAGAGGAAACCGGAGGGGAGGAGAGTGAGAGAAGTAAATGCAACGCGGTGGAAAGGCGAGCCATAAATCATGGACAAATTAAATTCCAGAGAAAGCTCAACGCCCATAAGAAAAAGCTCTTCGCCTTGCAAAACCGTGTTTAACTTATTTATTTGACTGGTGGACCGGTCTGTACGACAGAAATGAGAATCTCTTCGGTTTCGTTAGGATAACAAACGTTTTCTGAATGCTAAAGTTCCTTTTTCGTTCTCTTTTTCTAAGTTGGAAAACCCACATTAAAATAAAATTTAGAAAGGAGCAAGACAAAAAGTTGGCAAAGGATAAAAAGGCGTGTGCTGAAAGACCATAGATTAAACGAAAAGAAAATAAATGCAGAGAGTAAAAAGTGAGTAAAGACCAAATGAAAGAAAAATAAATAATAATAAACGAATAGAGGAAGTAAGCCCTTCATAATTTACTTTTAAATTTTGATTCGTTCCGTTAATAAGAAATACGAAATTAATTAAAATCGCGGAGGCCACGGTTCGGTGATTTTCTGCTCGACCAATGGGAAACCACGCGTCGCAAATTGATTGGTCCAGACAGGTATTACGTCACACATCAGGAGATGTCCGAAACGGTAATGAACGGATTCTGTACCGTACTTTTGTTTCTTCGAGGGTTTCATGTTAGTTATAGTCTTAAGAGAATTGTTTTTGCAATCACTGATTTGAATTAGTTTTGTAAAACACATTTTGCAAAAAGTGAAATTCAAATAATGCTAAACAGGGGTTAAAGCAGCAATGAATACGTGACATTAAGGTAGGAGGCCATTTCAAACATTCTGACTTGGAATTTAATTTTGTTTCATTATTCTCCGCGAAATATATTTAAAATGAAGCAGGTTAAGTACTGCCCATCATGAAAAAACAAAGAGGAAAACTTCAAGTTGCGAAATTATTAAAAGTAAAAAAGAAAAATGAGAAGGAGAAGCAAAAAATTAACCTAAATTAGGTCCCGCCAAATTAAATTAGTTTCTGGGAGATAATTCCCTGCAAAAATTTACATCGTTCAACTTTTTCATTTAGACATTTCTCTTAGATACGCCGCTGGTTCTTTTATTCGTTTTTAATGTAGCTTTTGTCTTTTTAAACAAGAATAACAAGCAACTCAACCACCTGCATTTATTATACTTTTCAAAGTACCCCCTGCTTTTTATGCTTTAATCTATAAAGTGACTGCCTTTATAAAACTATCAAAAACTCGTTACCTTTCCTTATCTCTTCCCCATCTCTGCTGCCCCTCCTCCGAAAAGCCAAAACACCGGTTCTCGTAAAAATCACAAAAAAACTAAAAATCATAAAAATTAATCATTTGAGTGGAATTATTCTCGGAGTGGCGACTATTGACCGACCCCTTTCTTCATTTTCTTCTTTCCATTATGCGGGGGCTCTTAACCCGAATGATTTGGGGGGAAGGACATGAAAACAGTCGTCCGGGGACGCACAAATCAACTTTACGACGCGAGATTCCCACAAAAATGACCCAATCATTGGGGGTCATTACGAGTTACGATCTGAAGGAAGATAAATATCAGGAGGAGATGTTTGTGACCACCTGCCAGGCTCTGCCATCTTCTCTTTTAATTTATGTTCCTTCACAGCCTCCGTGGAACCTTAAAATATTTCGAATCCATTAATTTCTCCGGGATAAGATGGGGAGAGAGAGAGAGAGAAAAAAGAGAGAGCATTCTGTCGCGATATTATACTCTGATAATTATTGAAAACATCTGGAAGTATATGGGAGGGAGTAATCTGGAAGGAGCGCGGATAGGCACGTCCACCTGGCGACAATGATGATAACAATCTTGAAGGTATTCTTGGGGGATGAACAGAAGGCCGAGCATCAACAAGAGGGTGTTCTGCGGTTTTAAGATTTCTTTTAGTACAAGTCACGAACTCGAGAATACCCACTGGTCGAACAATTTTTCTGAATTTGAAACAAATCTACACAATGGGTGCCCGATTGTTCAGACTTTCAAAACCAAACCATGGAATGAATAAAAATGTTTAATATATAAAAAATTAGAATTAGATTAGATAATTTTGAACAGTTGTAAGCTCCGTTGAGTTACTCAACTTTTCATGCCCTTTCAGTATAAACGCTTAATATATTTATGAAATATTAGAAAAAATATTTCTGAAAGCCCAACGAGTATTGCAATTTATTGGGTTATAGTTATTTATCATTCAGTTTTTATACGTATTTAATAGTGTTGTTAAGGTTTTTATTTATCATTAATACATACACCAGTGGTTTCCAACTTGTGGGGCGCGAGACTATTGCAAGGGGGGCGTGTAGCTGTTTCCAAAATATCATTTTCGAATACAAACCAAAAATATATATTCTTTTTTTGTTCTGTCATTATATTTCTTATATAGTATTGTATATTATCTTGTAGCCCATTAAATAAATTATAATATCGGTTGAGTATTTATGAAATTTGATTTTTAGATAAATTAACGGGACGCAACAATTTGTTTTTTAAAGAGGGGCGCCGGTACAAAAAGGTTGGAAACCACTGAGATACACAGTACATCATTATACACAATTTATTTAATAGTATTGTTAAGGTTTTTATTTATCATTGTTTATCTTATACAGTTACTAATCATAAGGCTCGAAAAGGGTAATAATATAAATATAGGATAAAATATATTTTCCATATAATCACCTTTCGGTAGTCTTAAATATTCATAAAAATACTCACGAACATTCACTTTCCTTCACTTACAGTGGGAGTTCCCTTTTAGGAGGTTTTTGTATTAAATATTTCTATATTTAGATTTATGTATACTGTATTTGCTTCTCTGCTTCTTCTCAACAGCTCTTCTTTATTTTAAAAAATATTATGATGAATCAGAAGAAGAACCGAAAGAATTGAAGGGGGTATCCCAAAAAGCAAACAGTAAAAAAGAAAGTAAAATCCTGATCGGAAGAAAAGTTCACCCTTCGGAGGAGACGAAACCATCAACCATTATGTCAAAAAACTGGAAGAGTTCTAAAATTAATGAATAGTTAATTAAAAATTGTTGTGTGCGCCCTCCTCACCCTGTCCACCCTTTCACCCTTCTTCTTAATCACCTGGGATTGGCACCGAATTCATCCACGGATGCCCTCTCTCCCGAAGTAGAGGGATCGCAATTGATTTTCTCCCCATTTTTTAATTCCACTCGTCTCCTTTTTCCGCCATTCTGGATAATTAAATTTTTTACTCACCCAAAATGGACGGGAATTTATTTAAATACTTGAACTCTCTCGCAATGACTATCGCTGAATTAAAATTAGCTGGAAATTGGGGGGGTGTTTTTCCCGTCTGCCGAGGAGATGGCTTTTCAGCTGTCTGTTTCGGTCAGCGATGGACATTTTCAGCGGAACTGACCACAGCATTCTTCCTTCCGAAGTGAATGTGAAGTCGGAGTCCGGCAGCCGTCCATTGAAATTCTTGTCAGCTAATTCCTCCGAGCGGAAAGAATAACTTTTTAAGAGTCATAAAAAGCCAATAAACCTCTACGGCGAACCGAACTTTTATCTGTCATCAGATAAATAAAAGAAAGAACAAACAAAACAGGCATTAAATCCCGCAGTAAAGGAATTTCAAATCGAAATTTTCGAAGCGTTCCTGAGAACGCTTTCATAATTTATAATCCGAAGGAAACGGAAATGACAGCGACAAAAGAGAACACGAAAAATTATTCTTCTTCGATGGCCGGTGCTTAAATTCGGAATGTTATGGGGTTGTTTTGTATTTCGCTTTTCAGGAAAAAACGAATTTTACACTATACGAATGATTTACATGATTCGTACATTGTATTTATAATTGTATTATATATGTTACGGACAATTTGTGAAATTGCAGCGTTATATAGAACGCCTGATGGTTTTACCGGTATACTTTTGGTGTATATTGGTGTAATATTTATTGGTACACTTGGTAGTGAGTTTGTCCATGACAGCATGAAGCTGTCGGTGTATTTCCAGAAATTTTTGTTCTTCTTTTAGGAGGCCTGCTATGTTCCAAAAACATATGATTCTTTTTTTTTGCTATGTTTGTATGCTCCGAAAAGGATGTAACTCTATTTAGTTCTAAAATGTCGAAAAAAAATACAGTGGCGCTCAAAAGTATTTTGACAATACAAGATTTGTAGTTTTCCACCCTTAAGAGTTACTTACAAAGTGAAATTTCATTGGCTTTACAACATTTATAAATATAATATTAATTAAATAACATAAGAAACAAAGAGTTTATCTTTAGAATTATACTATAATTGTACTTACTAATAAAAGGCAGAAGACTAAGTAAGAGTATTAATGAAAAAGCAGAAGACTACAAAGAATGTTGTATTTTATATATTTTGTTATTTCAATACCGACAAATATATTATTAATAATATTGATAACTAAATAATACAACCATAATAAAACCTTACAGTAAAATAATTAACTAATAAACTGTTAAATTTTGTATTGTCAAAATACTGTATCCTGTATATGTATTAAGTAATATAAATTTTTGGTTAATTAATAATAATATATATGCAAGTATCCATTATTTGCAGTATCCTTTCAAATATCGAGATAATTTCCTCAAGTAATTCCACATTCAATAATTTCATATAATTACAAAATTCACTGTATCATTCAACGAATTTACTCCACTATATAAAACAAATTACAACCAAATAAATAAAACAAACAGAGAGCCCTGTATTCTAAATGGCATTCTATACAACACCGCAGTTTCACATATTGCCGGTAACATATAGATATTTACGGTTTATTGGATGTCGTAAATTATACTGAAATTAGAACTAATGACGTTACTTTTAAAATCGGTTTCTTTATTTTGAAGGAATCTTAATTGAATTACAATAGGAGATTTATGGAAATGCAGTGAGTCAAATGAAGGCCCACACAAGAGAAGACTGCAGGAGACAGACTCAACAACGAGGGGTTCTTCCTTGAACACGAAGAAGTGCTTAAACTGCTCTTTCCCAAGCAGGAAGGTATGCACCTGTAAGTTTGATCGTATAAATTTCTCAACTCATCCGACCAACTCCGTTTTCGATTCGAAATTCCCGTGAAAAACCACATGAAAGTACTTCATTCCTCTTCTTTTGTCTCTCCCAGAATTCCGATTTCAGAACAAAAACTAAGCTCTGATTCTCCCCGAACAGCTTTTCCACGTCGATTTAAGGCCGCGTCCCGACCGCATTAACCTCCGCTTCATCTGAAAATTCTCTAAAACATTTTCAAAAATTATTGTTTGTTATTATTATTAATACGAAATTTAATCCCCTTTGTTCTTTGATCTTAAATTTCGAGAGGGGGTGGGGGGGCGGGCCATTTTCGTAACGAGCTCCGGTTCGCCCTCCCCCACCCCCCACGGGGGTGGAACCTCCTTAATTATCATTATCATAATCGAGTTAAGTTGCTAATGATATTGAAAATCGATTGGGTGAACTTCGAAAGCAAAAACTTTTCTGATGACTTTCCTCGGACTTCTTAAAACTCATTAACACAAATTTCATTAATGAGAATCATTCTTTTTGCAAATAAAAAATTCATTCTCTTTTCCCTCCCTCCCTCCACTCACCCCCCCGCCTTTACGGCTAACGATCCGATAGAAAAAAATTGAAATTAATTGGAAATTAATTCGGTACAGAATTAATGAAAGACCGAGTCCCCCTCATTAAGGAAAGTTTATCCTTCGGATGGAAATTAAAAATGAAAGGAAGCTATAAAAAAATGAAATTTTAATCTCACCCCTTCTTTTACTCGAATCCACCCCTCGCCGCTCCTTATTTGAAATGTCACACGGAACAAACTACCAGAAAACGATTGGAAAATTCGGGTACAGTCAACCCTTAATAGTGGGGTGAATTTTCATCCCCTAACGAATTGCAGACTTTAAGTAAAAGTATTTCAGGGGGAGGAAAAATTAATACAGTTAGAGTTATTTCGTTTTTTATTTTGAAAAAGGGGTGATAGAATGTCTTTACAGAGCTTTGATTTTATCGAAAGTATGTTTTTTGCATTATTTGTTATTTATTGCATCGTAATAATTTTGATAAATTATAGTTATTAAAGTGTTATTTATTGTTATTTAGTGAAAGCACAACGAATCGCAACCGGATTAAGCATTTCTAATCACGTTCAGGTAAGTTTTTCATATTTTCACTCTTTTTCTTTCATTTTTCCGTTACATATTTTTCTTACCCACTTTGTGTGTATTTTCAGCCGTAGAAAAAGCTACTAAAAACCGCAACCTGAGGTGGCATCCTGTAATGGCGGAGGAAAACACCCCAGAAGATTGTACGATACATAAGCGATTCAATCCTGACGACCAGGTGTGTCACACGGAGCCCGGAAACGGATCCGAATCTCTTTCCGCCCCGCGAGAATTAATTAAATTGGACGTAATGTCACGGAGCAACAGGTACAACCCCACCGGTGGAGGACGGGTCAAAGATGCCGTGACACTTCCAAAGGTACGAGGCAATTCATTAGAACGGGTGTCGAGCAGGTGTTAACTCCCTTCTGTTTCATTATCACGGAATTATCCTCCGGTCGGAAAGGCAGTCATTAGCCCTTCGGGTCCCAACGTATAACTAGGTGTAAACCATCCTTTCAAATTAGGCGTCTTTCATTTTCGGCGGCTGACACAAAAAAACCCCGAAAGGTCAACCAACCGATCATTTCCATTAAGGAGAAAAGTCACTGGCTGCCTTTATCGCCTAACGCCTATTAATCATTCTAATAAGCGTTACCCAAATCGACCCACGAGTACCCAAATTTACAAATTAACGCTTGATGAAATTCTCGGATGACTGATGCGCATGCGCTTTTTTTTACACACCTTCTTCCGCCTTTTCCACTCGTGGGTGCAACGAAGAAATGGACTTTAACTCCTTTATCTTTGCCTTCTGTGGTTCATCAGGGTGACCAAAGCCAGTATGTACGTTATAAGTCACTATTTCTTATGTTGTATCAATTTCCTCCCCCTGTTCAGGGTGTACTGGGCAGGGGAAGCAAAAGAAAAAAGAACGTCAGGTTCTCGTTCAATTTTCTACCTGAAAACTTTCCCGAAATCAAAAGGACAGTTAATAAAAAACAGGTTAAAATTGAATAAATAACAAGAGTAATAAAATAATATCCTAATGAACCCATCTATAAAATTTCAAACATGGCGGAAATTCAGTTTTTCAGTTTCATTACGAAAGCATTTTAAATCAAACGTCGAAATCAGCCGCATAAAAAGGGGAAATTTAATCAAAAACGGGGGACACTCGAAATGCTTCCCTTAATTCAAATAAAAGCGCCTTTGCCACGTGAAGTCGAAATTCGGGGAAATAATTAACCCGTTTGAAATTGTACAAATAGAGCGGGAGATTTTTGTTCCTCCCCCCTCCCCCCCCAAAATGCACAACCCGTTTTGACTTATGACGAACGCGTTCTTTATCCCCAAAACGTAATTCACAATTTTCGATCTTTGGAAAATGAAAGAAAGAAAAAATGCTTTATTCCGTACGAAAGAATAAAATATTAATTCGACAAAAGAGGGAAGTTTGAGCGGGGGAGGGAGGGGGTGGGGGAAATTATCGAAACATCAATTCCGACTCGATCATTCCCTCATCCGGTTTTCTTTCGACCTTTTTTAATGTTTTAATTCCCTTAAGTAGAAACTTTTCCATTCATTCCTCATTCTCGTAATCTTATTTTCCCAAAATGAGTTCTCATTCACCCCTTTCTTTCCGCAGCGCCGCCCCCCCGTTCCTCTATCTGTCTTTTGATAATATTTGAATAATAAAATCTTCCAAACCAATTATACACTCGGAGTTTTCATTTTATCTCGATTCAGCTTTGGAAGAATCAGATGTCGTTCGCAAAGACACGGGGTTGTTTTCCATCACCTGAAAAAATTTGAGGAAAAGCGCGATCGCTTTCATATCCTCGCATCCGTTTCCGGTTTTTCTCCGAAAATAAATTTAATCCCGGAAACGTTAAATAAATGATTAAAGGAAAAATCAGGTTAATGAAAGATGAAGTGGACGTCGGGAGTTTTGTGCGTATGCGCCGCATGTTTTTCTCATTAAAACCTCAAAGCGTTAGTTAATTATATTTCCTTAGTTCCAATCTCTCTCTCTCTCTCTCTTTCTCTCTCTCCCTCCTCCCTTCCCTCTCGACGCTGGGGAAAACTTCCATAAATGATTCAAAGGCCATAAATTTCACAAAGAAACAGTGAAAGGGGGCGAAGTTATTACTTAAGGGGGCAGGAGACATACTCGTCTGTAATAAAGAAACACGACATTTCCATAAGTCGCTCGCATAAAACCAAATGGACCGAATCCGCGGCTAATTAATTATGGAAGAATCAGTCGGGGGTTGATAAAATGGCGTTTTCGTCTCTTTCGAACCCGTCATGAGAGTCTGGAAAAGACGGCGAAGAATCGCGAAAGATTAAAAGCCAAAAGAGAATCGGGGTTGATTTTATCCCCTCCCCCTCCTCCCCCAACGAATTGGCGCGAAATTCAAATCACGTCTGCTTTCATTAGGCGTTTCGAGGAAATGAAATTTTTATAAATTTTTCCAAATCGATAATGTCGCAATGACCGTGCGTGCATTCTCTGTCAGATTCGTTAAGAATTCGCAGTGTGTATTTTTTTTTTATTCAGTAACCGCAATGCCGTTGACTTCTCGATAAAAACCAAAATGGTTGAGTTTCCACGGTTGAGGCGTGCACTGCATCAAATATGGGTGGGAGAATAAATCAGGTGAAATATAAGACTTCAATTAATGCACTTAATACTAGAAGGAGAAATTGTATTGCTCAGAAAAAACACATAGTTGTAGGACCACAAACTACAAACCTTAACCAAAAAATCAACAAATCGCAAAATAGTAAAAAAAAGATCAGAAGTAAAAATATTGTAAAAGTTTAATTAAAATAATAATTATATGTGCATTTGAAGCCTCTCGCACGAACGCATTTGAAGTATATTCATTATACAATAATACAAAATACAATAAAGGACTAGAATGTAAATGGAGAGACCCCCAAGTGGTACTTCTAGCTAAAGTTTACGGTCTTTACAAACATACAGTCTAATATAAGAGTAAAATCAATCAATCAATACATTATTTTGCCCTCGGGCATCAAAGATACAAAATTTTTATAAAATGTGTAAAAATTGTAAATTTATTAACTTGTATTTTGCCTTCTGCTATGCGAGAGGGAGCATGTGCAATGAATGACTAGGAAATGACTAGAATCTTGTATAAGTTAATAAATAAATAAATAATAAATATAATAATATAAGAAGAATATAATAAGACAATAATAAATAACAGTAGTAATGAACAACAATTAAAACAGATAATATTAGAGTTAGATGACAGATAAATAATTATTGATAGATAAACAAGTAACGGTAAGGAATAAGTTATAAGAGTAAAATAATACTTTACTGTACAAAAATACAGTAGTAAATGCAGTAATGCAATACAATAAAACAGAAAATATATGATTAAAATAAAATAAAAGAATTTTACAATATACAATGAATAATAATGAATAAAATAATGAGCAATTTAATGAATAACAACAGTATAAAATTTAAAATTGAATAAATAATTGGTAGATAAAATCGTAACTGACGTTTC
This sequence comes from Brueelia nebulosa, assembly GCA_028293925.1. NCBI lineage: Eukaryota > Metazoa > Arthropoda > Insecta > Psocodea > Philopteridae > Brueelia > Brueelia nebulosa. Next base: position 38,441 of record JAQIBA010000283.1, read on the forward strand.
ATAAAATCTTAATTGATAACATATAATTAGGAAACAGTAATTAAGTTTTAGGAGCTGAAATTAAATAAATAATAATTATGCAAAACAGTATTTAAATACATGGCCGGCAGCGAAAGGTTTCTCGAAGTCATGATCTTTTTTTAATCAACCCTTTCATACGCTCTAAGTTCGAAAACCAGTACCCTTTGGACTGAATTCACGCGCAACAGAACACCAACAGAGGCGGACACTGCACCCAAAACTCAATAAGTAAATGCGTCGCGAAAGAGATATCGCATTCCCCGTTCGATATTTCTCCCCGACAGGGGCAGAACTTACCAACCCCTATTTACCTAATGTCATCGTAAATATTTACTCAATTGCAGTTGTCAACTTGTCCCGAAAACCACCCGAAAATTAATTTTTCTGTACCGCACCCCTCTCCTTCTGTTTTTCAGGATTCGCTCGTTCCTTTGGTTCCTCTGAATACTCCTCGGGGCGGATTTTCTCCGTGTGACTTCTCAAGCGGAAACTCTGCAATTGAATTCTCCAAAATTCGGAGTTAATGCTCCGGGGTGCCGTTTCTGGATTTTAAAAGGAGAACGCACCACGCCCTGGAAATATTAGAGGGTGAGTTTTTACTTTCGGTGCAGTCAGACGCCCCCCCAATCGCCAATTTCCAATCAAATCCGTACGCGAATTTGCATGAGTCAGTCGGGTGATCATTTAAAAACAAAATGGGTGAGTCATTAAATAAAAAAAAAGAAGAGAGAAAGGGTGCCGTCGTCTGTGGGGTGGCTCCGTCCCCGATGGTTTCCTTGGAAGCGTGCAATTATGGGAAACAAGTGTTCGGGGGTTGTAGGCGGGGATGAAGGAACGTCGAATTTTATTACATAAAGTGGTCGAGTCAAAATTAAACTAATGATGAAAGAGGGGTCAATCTCATCAGTTTTTTAAAGAAGGGACGTAGGAGGGGTTGAAAATGGGGAGGAAACGACGACAAAGGGGACAATTTTATAGTCGGTTATTCGGGGTTGCTGATAAATGGGATGTGTTTTATTTTTTGAGGGGTTGTAATTGTCGAGCACGGATCGCGGTTGCTTTTTCTGGGGGTTGTTTTGAAAATGTCTGATTCACGTAAAAAAAAGGTGTAAAACACAGCCGGATCGGGGGTTGACATTCCAGTCGTGGATTCTTGTTTAAATTCAAATTCACATCCCTTATCGGTAAGAACTGACAGACGTGATCGTGCTTTATGAATAGGTGGATTCAGCCACCCCATCCGCTAAGGGTTGAAATTCTCGCCCCCGGATTTCATGGCTCGCGAGTTTTTATTTTTTCCCCGGCATCGCCTTCGGAGTTTTCTCTTATCTCTTAGCGTTATTTATCAGCAACTTCCGACCGAACCCTCCTCCATAATGAGCCGATTATCCCCCGAGGGAAAAATTGAAAAGTCGGCGGAAATGAGACGGGGAAGGGACCTGAACGCGGAGCGGAGGAAGTAATAACGGCATAACGACAAGAGCCGAGCTGAACAAGCCGAAAAAGTGGGCGAAACGCTAAAAAGATGGGAAAAAGGGAAAACAAAGCAGGGAAACATTGGCAAATATTTACACTCAGTTTTTAATATAGATTAAAAGTAATGAAACGCCGAGAAAGGAATGAGCCCGGAAATGGGGAGGACTTCAGCATTTTCATAAGGCAGAGGCGAACCGGAAGTCCTTTTCAGTCGAGCTGGAAAACGCCCCCCCCCCGCACGCGTGCCTGTTTGTTTCCCCTTTTTTTTTGTGTGAAATCCATCCCCTTCTTTTGGGACAAAGGAAGGAAATGATGCGAAGATGTAATCGGAGCGTTGCTGACTGCGTGAGAAGGAGCTCTCGAAGGAACCTTTCAGAGGGATCGCTTAACCTCCCGCGAAGGTTTCCCCGAAGGAAACACTCGTTGACTGTTTGGGTGATACAAAACAATTTTCTTGATGTACAACAAATACCTAACCGTATATTTAACAGTTAACACGTGGAAGGTACACCGCAGCTTTTTTTTAAAGAAAAACGGGGCGATCAAAGTTGCCACCGCCCTCTGTTTTTCACCCCTCTCCCGCGTTTTATCATATTCACAGCGTATATTAATGAAGACAAACGGAAATGACACGGCATCAACTGTAACATGAACCGTTGGAGGAAAGGAAAACGTCAAGTCTTGTTATTATTCTTAACCGCCTCCGGGCTCATTCGCATTTTAAAATGACGAGAAAAAAGTGGGCGGAAGGAGGAAAACTTTTTACTCCTCTCCCGCCTCCCCTCCACCCCCCGCCTCGCTCTCTTCATCCCCCCTTTCAGGTTCATCTGTTTTACGGAAAAGAATTCCCTCTCCCCGATAAGTTCAAAAAATAAAAGTTCAGGTTTTACGGACAGTTTCGGGTGGATCGGTTGCCAACAAGCGAATACACTTTGTCGTCCATCTGTGTCAGCAATACAACCCCCGATTGTTTGTATTTTCTTTTCCTTTGAAATCTTTTTCTACTCGCACACGTTGCGCTTTGCTTTGCCCTTTTTTTCTCTGTGAAAATTCCTCTCCTCGTAAACCCATCAACTTAAAAGCCCACTTAATAAACAACTTCGGAAATAGAAAAACAAAGCTTTTCCGTCCGCCCTCACCCCCACCCGACCCAGAAAAAAAAACGCGGGCAGAGAAAAGAACGGAGAAGAAGAAGAAAAAGTTCTTAAATATTGAAAAAGAGAAAAATTCCAGATGTTCCGCTCCGAAAAAGGAACTTGTATTTCGATTTCAATGAATATTAAAACAGAAGAAAAATCCCAGCGTTTCCTCCGAAAACAAAAAAATAACGGGAAATCCGAAAAAGTGGGCAAAATCTCTGGCATCCCCCCTCCCCCCCCCCCCGCTCTCACCCCCGCCCTCGGGGCGCCCCGAAAAGACCGAGCCTCCTTTGAACCGAAGAAAGTTATCTGTTTGCTGCGTCAGTTTCTTTCGTTTCTCGTCAAATATTTATTACGTTCACTCTCGAAAGCTCCGTATTGAAATAAATTATGTTTGGAGGTCGTGTGCGTGTGAGGGGGAGGCGAGGAGGGGGGGGGGGGTGCGACGGGGGGCGAAGAGAAAAATCGCTTTTCCGAAAAACAGCCTCCTTCATTCAAAATTAGCTGACTTGAAGAAAATCTCGGGCCTCGGCTTTATTTTTCACGGAATCCGCTGGCGGAGCAAAATTTAAATTATCGCATCGGCAATCGGGGCCGCCTTCATCCCCCCCCCCTTCCCCCCGCCACCCCTCAGAGCATCCCCTCCGGGCAACGCGGCAAGGCAAATACGGGAGCGGGGGCGAGGGAAATTAAGTTTAGAATTTTTGGGTTATCACCCCGTCGTGGGCGGGTCTTTTGAGAACTCCCAAGAAATTTTTTAATTAAATAACAAGGAGAGGCGTAATTTGAGAAACGGGGGTGGAATTCCGGCAAAAATGTAAATATTCACTCGAAACGAAGGGGGAGAGCGAAGGGGTGAGATTTCAAATCTGCGAAATTTCAAATAAGTTCGGCTCTTCCAACGCGAAATTTACAATATACGGGGCGGATCATTTCCACGAGTTTTCACTAATTCGTTCTGACTCTAACTTCGTTTTTTTCTATAATAATAATATAATAATATACAGTAGAGCTCAAAAGTATTTTGACAATACAAAATTTTTCCTTTTCCACCCATAAGAGTTACATACAAAGTGAATTTCATTGACTTTTATTAAAATGCTTTACAACTTTCTTCATTTATATTAATTTAATATTAATTACACAACAGAAGAAACAAAGAGTTTATCTTTAAAAGTTAACAGTAGAATTATAATAGTAAAACTAAGTAAAAGTATTAAAGAAAAAGCAGAAGACTAAGACGAATGTTGTTTTGTATATTTGTTATTTTAATGTATTATAATAGAATATTAGTAATAATTAATAGAATTTTTAATATGAAAAAAATGTATTATTAACAGTATTGATAACTAAACACAACATAACACAACAACACAACCATAAAATAATAATATAATCTTATAATAAAGTAATTAAGTAAAAAAGTATTAAATTTTGTATTGTCAAAATTTTGACAATTTTTGTGTATTTGTTATTTTAATACCGAGGGGGGGGAAAAATATATTATTAATATTATTGATAACTAAATAATACATAATATAATCTTATTATATTAAATTTTTTATTATTAAATCTAAAAAATTATTAAATTTTGTTTTGTAAAAATACTTTTGAGTGCTACTGTATATATTACCTATTTTACATATTTTACTGTTTTTTTCTCATATCATTTCGACGACTTTCTATTTTCGTTAATTATTTAGAAATTTTACAGGTCACTACGTTTGGTTTGATTTGAGGGGGCGAAAGCACACAATTATTTTTATTTTTTTTTAAATAAAACGACAGCAATTTATGAACAATTTTATCATAGCTGCCAACCGACGTGCTGAATTCTGGCAATCAATAATGTCGATTTAATGGAATCGAAATTGATGGAAAGCAATGAGTTACAACCTGCGGGGGGAGGGGTGAAATTAGGCTTTTTATTCCAAACAAGGGGTTGGGGGAGAATGAGAGTATAAAAAAGGTTCGGACCTAAAACTGTAGTAAACGTGACTTAAATTAAAATTCAAGTCGGACCGAGGAGGGGAGAACATCCCTTCAACCCCCCCGATAACTCGGGGAATTCGATGAGCCGAGCCTGAGCTTTTTATCCTCCCCCTTTCGTTTCACTCCCTAACATGATTCTTAGTCGTGATTCACGTTTAATTTTGTTAATGTAGAGTTTTAAAGGGATGCCAGTTGTTGCGATGGCGCTTTTTAGTTTGCCCGAACAAGGGGGTTGTAAGAAGACGACAAGGGTATTTGAGGTGTAGTTAGTACTGGAACATTGTGTTTGTGTACACAAATCTTGTAATGTATTCTGAGCATATGATTTGAGTATAAAAATGCACTCAGTGAGTATTAACTACAACCCACATACCTTGAAGACTTGTTTAAACACTACCTTCTACAGCTCAAACCTTCATTTTCCCAATGATAAGCAATGGGACTATTCACCCCCCGCTCACCCCGAAAGCTCTCACATCATCAGTTTTAATTTGAAGGGCGGGGAAGTGGCGTCGCCGTGAATTGCATATCAACCCCGTTATTTACAGCCGGCGAACGCTCCGAACGAACGTTTAAATCGGTTGAAATACTCCGAACAGGTGAATCAATAAAAGTTGTTAAACCGCTTTTTGTCATCATTAGTCAGGTCCGTCAATCTCGGGGAGAGACATAAAGTGAAACTGTGGCCACGCAATAAACACATGCGCTTTATTGTAATTTATTCTGTTCGGATGAGGGGCGAGGGGGGGGGGCGAGGGGGCGTTTCCAAGTTACGAGAAAGCATTTCGAGTGGTTCTTTTTATTCGTCGGGGAGGCTTTAATCCCGGTAAAAGGCCCGGGAAGGGGCGCGGGGGTGAACATAAAATGCAACCAATTATGAAAAAAAAAATCATTTCCAGTCACATGGGTTTTTTCGAAAATGAAGTGAAACATGAGGGATAATTTTATGAGGTTTGAAATGATGGCCGCGAGGGGTTGGAGCTTCTCGTAGCACTACAATGAAACTTTTTGTTTCCGAATGTAATTCCCTTTATGTGATCGCATGTATATCCCCCTCCAAGTAAATCAGTTAGACCAGTGATGGCCAACCTACGGCCCGTGAAGGTGTTGCATGTGGTCCGCTCTTTTATTCCTATATTCACATATGTATTTGGTGATTTTAGTCCATTTTCATTTTTAAATAAACCCCACTTTTGGGGAGCAATCACTTCCTGTTCAGAAGAGTTTCCCCACCGGGTTAATACTCCCCCTCGTAAGGGTGTTAAGCGGGGGGTGGAATGAGAACACAACGGGCACGAGGCCAAATCCGGTGATGATTCAAAAGTGTCGATTTTGGGAAAATTCCGAAGATTTCCATTATGGCACAGTCGCTTTCCCAAACGCAGTCTTAAGGGGCGATAAATTAGTGGCCAAACGTGGGACAGCATTCGACCGCGGGATTTGAGCAATTACATTAACTGAAGGAAAGGAAACAATCCAGATTTATCGCCTGTGAACGATATCTTCGGCGATTGGCTTATCTCCTTCCCCCGACGGAGATAAAAGTCAAATTACGAGAGGTGACACGACAGCGGCGACCATCTTTCGTTGGGGTGGCTCATAGGGGTGGCGAAGCAGCGGGGGGCAGAGCGAGGGGGCGAAAAGAAGTAATATGAGCTCTGGCTCAGCTACATTCAAACATTCATCACCGGCAATAACCGGAGCAGAAGGAAACAAATTTGAAAAAGGATTTGTTCAAAGGAAAAGAGAAGGGAGAGATTAAAAAGCAGAAGCAGAGCTTTGAATTGGGGGACAATGGAGGCGGGGGAGACTGCGATTAGCTTTCGAGTGTCACTTTGGAATCTTCGGGGAGGTCTTTTCATAATCTCCGAATGAAATGGAGCATTCCGAAGTGGAGGATGGTTAATTATCTCGCATCTGCTCCTCTTTTTGTAATCGAAATTATTTTTTCACCCGTCGTTTCATCAACTCGGAGAAAACTCTCAAAGGGGCGTACGCGCTTCCACCCCCCTCGAACGCCCACCCCTAACAAACACATCCCCCCACATTGAATTCAGTCAATTTATTTTCATAAAGATATTTTAGTGTCTTTTCATACTTATTCATATTTGAATTATAACTTTTTACATAATTTTTGAATATTAATTACACTGATTATACTTAATTATAATATTAATTTATCGGCTTCTTTCATTGTTGGATCAGTATTAATACTAAAATGTGCATTTATATATACATTATATGTATAAAACGTATACAACACTTTGTATAAAATGTGTGATTTAAATAAATGGCCTAATAAATTTAAACAGTTTAATAAGAAATTTGAATAAATAGTCTGCATTGTTAAATTTTATTTATTTAGTCACGCATAATTATTATCTAAATATATTTGATTATTTAGCATAAATAAAGTTGTAATTAAACTATGTATGTAATAAGTGTAGATAAACCTTAAAAGACATATACTTATGTAATTTAAAATGTAAGTAAATAGTAAACAAAGTATAAAAGTGTATATAAAGTGTAAGCAAAGTATAAACATGTATGTAAACCGTAAAGAAAGTATAAAAATGTATATAAAGCGAAAGGGATTTCAATTATTCATGAGTTTACTGCGGCGCTCGAGATTTTTCAAAATTTTCCCCCAGATTTTTTCCGGATCCTCAAGCTGAGTTATTATGTTTAACGTTCCCGTGTCACTGCACGTTATTAACACGCGCGTAACACGTTCTGCGTTATTTTACGATCGTTTTTCGCTCTCCCCCCCTCCCCGCTTCCCTCCCCCCGTCCACACTCCATCCCCTTCCGCCTTTCATCCCCGCGGACATCTCTCCCCCTTTTTAATGGGGCTCGTTTCGCTTTATCTTTTCTTTGTTCCCGTCGGAGGAGAACGGGGGCTGTCGTCTCCTCGATCGTTTGTCCGTTCGTTTCTTCCCCCCCCCCCCCCCCCCCGAAAGATGCTGTCGCTCCCCTTGACGTCACGTTTGAAAATTCATTGGAAAACATTAGAAAGAGACCGTTGTTTTATTTCCCGGTCGCAAACATAAAAATCATTCGGAATAATTCTTAAGTGCTTGAGAAAACGTGCGTCCAAAGTCACTCGGAAAGTCCCGGGGAAAAGAAAAAATGGGAGAGAGAGAGAGAGAGAGAGACGGAGGATGAAAAGACGTTGTCGGTGCGAGGAGAGAGAGAGTGGAGGAAAGGTTGTCATTCCTTTTTTCTGGAAAATGAACAAAATTAAACGCGGCATCTGCTCCCGGTATTAAAAAACCGTTTTTTTTCTATCATTCAACTCTTTTCGCTTTCTCTCTCTTCCCATTGACCCCTGCACCCTTTCATCCCCTCCCCCTCCTTGTCCCACGCTCGTTTTTTATGTTTCGACTTAACCCCCGCCACCCCCCCCACGTGGAGGGGTGGGATAAGCTAAGCGGGCGGATAAAGCGTTGCTTTTACTCCCTTCGGTGTGAATTTTTTGACGTTTCCAGGCAGCAGACGAGAATGTTTCTTGAGCTGACGGGTTGTTTGGTGCTGTCGCTGTAAAAGCTGATGCTTCTTAATTCGCTCTTCAATCTGAGCCGATTTTTCCGGGGGAGATTTTTTTTTTTAAGTTCCGCCGTTTTTTTTCGGGTGTCGAATAAACATGTTTCCGTTTCCTGGGAAATCAACCTTTTTTCTCCGCTCTTCCAGAGAGTCAGCAGTGATTTAACAACCCAAGTACTTCCTTGTAGCTTCCTCTTCCGGTCCTGCAAAAACCTGTTCTGAAAACATCCCTTATAAAAACTCCCCTCGTGGCGAGGGATTTGAGGTTTTGCAAAACAAAATGGGGGTGGGAAGATTTATTTATTATGTTTTTTATTCCAAGAATTCGTGAGCCTTTCGAGATGATCTTCCGGAGGGTGTGAAACCCTCCCTCTTTTCACCCCCCCGTGGAAACCTCAAACGAGGACAACAAAAGGAACTCCGGCGACACTTGCGGAAGACGAACGGCGTAAGAAAAAGGAAGCGACGACACGTGTGCGGCGGATGAAGGGGAGGCCGCGCGCGGGGGTGGTTTTTTAAATGACAAATTCAATGGCACAAAAGGTTGATAAGGGATGAATTCGAGTCAAACAAATGTCTATTAAATCCATTGTTTGGTTAATGATGTTTCAAAAAATCGGTCGTGAAATACTCCCGCAACGACTCGTAGGGATATTCGGTCGGCCGCCGCCATTTTGGAAAATTTTTTTGCGTTTTCTTTCGATGGGAAAAAATGGTTTTCTCGTAATGCGATTTTTTTTTTTGGAAGCGAATCCTCCCTTATATGTCTCCATCCAGTTGAGGGGGGGTTTTCGAATGAAATGGGATACAATTGGGGTGCAAATTGGTTATTTTTGAGGGGTTGTTTTCATCCGCCATCTCAAAGGGGAAGGTTTCTTGTCGAAAACGAGGGAAAATCTGTTGTGGGAAAATACTGAAAAACAATCTGTAAATTTATCTTTCCTTCACAGAACAATTTTTTTTTTTTCTTTCAAAAGGTTTAAGAAGGGGTGAATTGATCCGAAGGGTAAAGCAACAGAAAATGAATTACAAAATGAAAGAATTCGAAAGAAAAAGAATTACAAAAGAATGTCAAAATCGAAATAACTCAAAAAATAAGAAAATTACAAAACGAAGAAACCCAAAAAGAATTACAAACGGAAAAATGCAAATAATAAAAGAAAATTAATGAAAATGGACGAAACTGTAAATGAAGATATAAGAACATACATAGGTAATGAGTCTGAAAAGCAACCCTTTCCCAACCCCCGCGTCCGCCAGCGTCTTTGCAACCCCCCATAAGGTCTAATTTTATCAAATTAATAAATCGCCCCCACGTAAATAATCGCCTGACGTTCTGGGAAGGGTCAGTATAAAGGTTTTCTTCAATTTGCTCCGGACTTGTAATTTGGAATGGGGGGATTTGGGGAAAATCCGTTTAGAAAGGTTGAGACGGGGGGGGGGGGGGGGGGGGGTGGAAATTCGGGACGGCCGGGTCGAGCCCTCGGGGCCAAGATTTGTCACCGTCTTGGCGTTTCCCCGAAGGGACGAAATGAATCGAAGGAAAAGTAAAATTGAGTCGATGTGAGGGGGTGGAACAAAGTGATAAAAATCGAAGCGTCTATTAAAAAAAATGGCGGGGTGGGATTTGATAATGTGAAAGTCCGCCGGGGAGTGGACGGATGACCGAAGGAAAATGTCATTTACATCATTTCACCCCTGCCCCTCATCCCGTGATTGAATCGTCCCCTATTAAGCTAAATACATCTTCTGAGTGTGGCGAATGGCCTGGGGGATGAGGGTTAATTTTAAGGGTAGGTTGCATGCCATCATTTTTTTTACTTTTTTTCACTTTCGTTACAATTTTTTAGTTTCGTTTTTTCGCTGAATTTGGGGAAAAACATTTCCCTTAATAATTTAATTAAAAAAATATAACTAATTTAGACCCCATCGCCGATAAATAAAAATTTAAAAAACGAGGAAAACAGAAACGAAAACTCCCGAAAAAAAAGCGCGGGCGATTTCAAATTTCAAACGTGCGCTCTCCAGCGGCGACTTTTCAGAACTACAATTCAATTTTAGTTCAAAGCAGACGTCGTTGGGTTTCGTCGAATGTTTTATCGACGCTATTTTATTAGTAACACAATAACGTCATTTGGCGGAGTTCAATTTCCAGGAACGGGGAATCCTGCGAAAACCTGAAATGGGAAAAATTTCACATTTTTAGTGTTGTTGTTTTACAATTAACGGTCGACATCTTTTTAAGTAATGCGATTATTTTTACTGGCGTTTTTTTTGTGTTTTTATAGCAAAATGAAGATAAGTTTTATTGTTTTGAAAGTTTTTTCATTAAATTGATTATTCCCGGCGTGGGAATTTTCGAAATGATTATAATAAGTGAGGAAAAATATGTTTAAAATTGGCGGACTTTTGATCGCCATCTGGTGTCCGCTCCCGGAATTAACTGGAAACTCCAGTCACGTGACGCGACGGACTGCTCTCCCTCCATTTGGCCGTTGCGTTCTCATTCAGATATTTTTCTTTTTGACATTTCGCGTGCGTCTGTTTTTTATTTTCCACGGGTAAGTCTTTACCTCCAATTATTCACTCTATTTTTTATGAGGTTTCATTAAAATAAATGGTGTTTCCCCAACGGACTCATTTCGATTCGCCCGATGGCGGTCGAACCGCAACGGTCCGGACTCAAAAATGGACAGATATTTAATTTGCAATCGCTCCGAATGAAAATGTCCGCTGATGAATGTTTTATCTGAGAGAGTTCGCCGGTTTTTTTTCGGGGTTTATCGAAGTCGCGGTGTGATACTTTTCTCTTCGGTTTATGATTCTTTCCCGTTACAATGTTGTTCGATCTGTGTCAGTTTTTTTTTTCAATGGGGTCGTTTTCACTTCGTCTTCTGCTTTTCGAGGATTGGTTGGGGTGTTATCGAAATGAGAAAAACGGGAGAAACGCGAAACAATGGAGTGTTTTGCAAATTCGTCACGTTGCCTTGTGGTTTTTGGAATTTCAAAAATTTGTTTGGGGTCACCAAGGGTCATGAAAACCGCGGCTGGCTTTTCCAGGTTCCTCTCCAGGCGACACCGAATCGAGTCCCGTAATAGGAATGGACGCCCTGCTCCTCATGTTTTTCAGGCACACTCGACGCCCGAAACACGTCATAATGAAGGTTTAGCCAGGGACAAAAAAACAGGAGTTCAATTACGCCGGAAGAATTTTCCTCCATTCCGCATAATTGGAGTGATATCACTGATTATAGTTAAAACAAAGATCCAAATTACTCGCGAGAAACCATTTTTTCTGACCTTGGGGAAAAACCCCGCAACAAGTGAAACAGGTATCTCGACATTAAAACTCGCCTGATTCGAACCACGGACATCGGGGGAAATTTCAGTTTTCACTCGTCCCCGGGGCTCATCAGGATGTTGACCGTCCTCGCCATTCTCGTCCTCTCCTGTACCTGGTCCTCCGCCGGCAGCTCCGCCAGGATCATCTTCCCCACGAGCTTCCCCAGCCCGGAGAAGCACGACATCTCCCAGCAGGACGTCCGCCACAGCTACCAGAAGGTACGGCCTCGCGGCGCTCCCTCGACGGTGCTCGCCAATCCTGTTGTCCTTTCAGGGGATAGATACGGTGCTGAGCGTGGCCGGGCTGGTGCAGGACCTCCTCCTGCAGGAAACGATCAACTTCGCCGCGAAGAACTGGGTGGTGTCGCCCGTGAGCCTGGCGGGGGTGTTCGCCCAGCTGCTGATGGGGTCCAGGGGCCAGATAAGGGATTTTGCTCAGCAACGCTCTCCTCATTAGGTATGTTCATCCTTTGTTCAGGATGAAAACGCTACTCGGCCCACTCACCTTGACTGCTTGAATTATTGCTCTCTCGGAATCCTGCACTTAGTGTCCATCGCGTGTGGTTATAATCATATGCATCTCACCCTGTTTGTTTCGCATTGACTCACTCTTTCCTGCACATTATTGGTGACCTTTGTATTGTATTAACACTTGGTCAGCAACAATACTGTATTATTACTGTATTTTGTTTCTTTTGACCTCCTACGTTTTGCTGTGGATTTCTTGTTTGTATATTTTTATTTTTTTATTTTATTTTTTTATATTTATTTTTTTATATTTATTTTATTACATGTTTACTGTATTTTTTTTTAAATGGTTTTTATTGAACTTGGTTTTCGTGTCTGTCTGTCTGTCTGTCTGCAAAAATCGAGAATCAAAACATTGAAGCGAAATTTGACCCGTTTCCCTTGGACCGGTTTCTATCAAATTTTGCACACACTTTCGTTTTTACTTTTTTTTACTGTAAAAAAAACATTCGATTGCTTTTTTCTGCACTAATATATAATATAAAAAATATAATATTTTACCCTTATCTCGCCCGAGGGCATTAAGGGAGTATAAGCAACAATTTTTTTATAAGCAAAAATCGAAAACAAAGTTATAAATTAGGTACTTTTCTTCACTAATATAAATGTGTGTAGATGCACATCATACACACATATACACACAAATACACTTAATATGATGATGAATTTAACACACACAAATAATAGACAAATAAACAAGTACACCTAAACAAATGAATATAAATGTCAATAAACAAGTTAATAAATAAATATGTACAATATTAAATAATGTAGAAATAGATAAATAAATAATTGTTAAGCACTGAAAGAAAGATATTTAAAACAAACTGACAAATTAATATTGTTCTCTGTATTATTATAATTTCTAAATTAAAGTTTTATTATAATCGTATTAGAGTTTTTTATAATTGTTTTTACTGCTTTTTTTGTTTTAATTTAGAAAACTTAATGATAGATTATTTATAAAATTTATTCTTTTTTGAGTTTATTATGTTTTTTTTTGTAAATTTGTGTTCTTGTCTTTACTCAAATGAAAGATTGTAAAAAATGTAGAGATCTATGGTATGCAAAAATTTAAATATTTGTAAAAATTTACAACAATTTTATATATTACGATTATAAAACGTGAAAATAAAACGTTGAAGACTATGAAACTATTATATTTTAAAATGTATAGCTTCGGCCTTTGGGACTTTACAGATTGAAGAAAGTTATTGTTACTGACGGTATTGTTAGTTCATAATTATTTTTTTGTTTGTATGTATAAGCTATATGATTTGTCCATTCATGTATACAATTTTCAGCAGATGACGGAAGGGAATACGGCAGATTAGATGTCCACCGACAGTTGGGCAACCCTCATCAGGTATCTGCAGCACCCCCAGGGCGACGACTACCTCCTCCTGCTCAGCGGGGTCGTCTTCCTCCAGTCGGGGCTTCCCCTTCAAGCCCACCTACAAAACACGCCCTCATGGATTTCTACGACACGAAAATCATCCCCGTCGACTTCTCGTGAGTCTTCTCCTTGTCTACCCCGAAGAATGCGGTCGCCGCCGCGGATGCCATTCATTCACCCCTTCGGATTCCCCCGATGACTCACCCCATTGATCGTCGCGAATTGAAACCATTCGCTCATTGATTGATTGGGGGTCTTCCATTCATCGCGGCTGTACCTGAAAACCCCTTCTCAAAGGGTGTTTGACCGGGGTTTTGCTTTTCAGGGGAGAGTCCATGGAGACCATGAAGAAAATCACCGAGTGGGTCAAGAACGCGACTTTGGGGAGGTTTTCCGACGTGCTCACCTCCCCGCTGCCC
>JAQIBA010000284.1:0-15603 GCA_028293925.1 Brueelia nebulosa
GATGAGAATAAACAATGATAAGAACAATGATAAGGACGGTGCGATAATGACCGCACCGTCCGAGTGTGGGAGAGTTAGTTGTATCTCGGACTTTACTGGTGTCAGAAGTAAGATCCCGCCATGGATGACGTGCGCGTTGTTCGGCGTGAGATTTCGAAAATGTTTAATAAGATGGAGTTAGGGGTGCTCGAAGTCTCGGAGGACAATTGGGAGAGAGTCACCGAGTTGGCACAGAAGTTAGCGGCGGCGCATGATACGATATTTGACGCGGCGACCGAACTTTCGAAAGAAGACAATGCGAAAATCGAGGAATACACAGGCAAAGTACGTCGGTTACGCGAATTTTTGAGTCCAAAGAAGGGGTTGCAGGAAACCGGCACTGCAAACGTTCCCCAAAGTGCGGGCGCGTTGGTCAAGGTTCCGCAAGTGAATCTCCAGTTCTCGGGGCCTAGAGACTGGCAAATTTTCAAGACAATGTTTCAAACGGTGACAGGTTCGCTATCAACCGAAGAGCAATTCGTCTTATTGATGCAGGCCACTCCCCGCAGATTTCGTCAAAATCTGCCTTCAGTTCCATCGGCCGATAACATCCAATGGATTCTGGACTATTTCGACAGACGTTTTGGGCCTAGTACAAGGAAGGTCCGCCTGCTGGCTAATATTCGCGCAGTAAGGTTAGACAACAAGACTACTCTTCTCGGTTTTACGGACCGCCTCAAGGGATTACGGAAGCAGGCTCAAGAGTGTGGCGTGTCAGAGGAGGTAACAGAGGCGGCTATTACCCAACAGCTGTGGAACCAGTTACCGAAAAGACTGGCCGTACACCTGAAAGCAGCCGACGATCAATCAGTGGACCATCTTCTGGAGGAGTTATACAAGAGGGCTACGATAGAACGCGAGTTAGAATGGGAAAGATCGAATAGGGGTAGAGTACCACGTGCGGGTCAAGGCGATCGTAGTGAAGGTGTTTGTGCATTGTGTCATAAGTCAAATCATGGTACGAAGAACTGCCGGGCAGGGACACCGGATAGTCGACGGAATCTTGCAGTGCAAGCCGGGCTGTGTTTAAAGTGTTTACAAAAAGGGCACAAAAGCAACGAATGCCCCAGTCGCGCGGTGTGTTCGCGGTGTAAAGCGGGGCACCACGATATTTTCTGTTCCAAGCGCCTCACGGTGAACAATCTGTCGGACGTCCCAACCGAGACAGAGAACCTCACGGAAGATTTCCACCTTTTAAACTTCTAAGCCCTCCCGGGCAGTTGTTAACGATTTGGATTACGGTAAATAATACGCGGTGTCAGGGATTGTACGACACAGGTGCATCTCTTTCGGCGATATCCAGACGAAAACTTCGACAGTTACGTGTGCCGTGTAAAGCTGACCCCTGTCATGTGACATTGGCCAACGGATCCAAGATCGTATGTTCCGGGAGGGTCCAGTTAGACGTTTGTATTAACAACATACAACAAAACTGTTCTTTTTTTTGTGTTCGATAACTTACAACATGACATTATTGTTGGTATGAACTTGATACAGTTATTTAAGTTAGAGCAAAGAAATGGGTGTCAGGTGTTCCAAAATGGTACGTTACTTTCCGTTCCACGTCGATCCCCGTGCACACTCCAAGGTGTACAGGAGGCCGAACGGAAACTAGAGGGGCTCCTGCAACGGTATCAACTGCTGTTCCAGGGAATTGGGCGAACACAGCGACTGCATCATGAAATCAAAGTTACTTCCAACAAAGTGGTGCGCCACAAACTTCAAGAAATTCCTGTCCATTGGCAAGCGGACGTCAAGAAGCATATCAAGGACTTGTTGGATCTCGGGATTATCGAAGAGTCCGACAGTGAGTTTCGCTCGAGAATTGTACCCATTAAGAAAAAAGATGGTTCCATTCGATTGGCCGTGGATTACAGGGACTTAAACGCCATTTCACAACCCGATGCGTTTCCGATGCCACGTATAAGAGACATTTTAGTGCGTGTGGCCCAAGCCAAGATTTTCTCGAAACTGGACTTAAAGAAAGGGTATTATCAAATTCCCATGTCAGCCGAATCCAAAAAATACACGGCTTTTGCTTGTGGAAAAAAAACTGTATCAGTTCAAGTACATGCCATTTGGTCTTGTCTCAGCGCCCCAAACATTTCAGAGATTGATGGACGCCCTTTTTGGACACTTGGACTTCGTCGACTGTTATTTGGATGATGTGATCGTATATAGCCAAAACTGGGACGAACATTATAAGCATCTCGAGCAGGTCTTCCGGATTTTAAAACACGAGAATTTACGGCTAAATCGAGAAAAGTGTCAGTTGGGAAAACAGGAAATTGAGTACTTAGGCCTAACCATTAAGGGTGGCAAACGCTCGGTTACAGCGACGAATAAAGAAAAAATTTTGAGATTCCCCCGACCACGAAATCAACAAGAAGCACAAACATTTATTTGCTTGGTCAACTACTATAGAGATTTGATTGCGGATTTTGCTTCCATGGCAAAACCAATCTATGTGGCTATTAATGAGAAGAAGTTTTTCTGGCATGAGGCACAGGAGCGCGCTTTTTGTGCTATCAAAGACCATATTCGTCGGGATCCGGGGCTGCCGATTCCAGATACGACCAAGCAGTTTATTGTGACCACCGACGCCTCCGATTCGACCATGGGGGGAACTCTTTCACAAATAATAGATGGGGTCAAGACTCCGGTGGATTTCTTTTCGCGAAACTTTAATAAGACACAGTGTCGGTATAGCACTTACGAGAAGGAAGCCACGGCCATTCTCGAAGCGTTACGGAATTGGCGATATCTTCTACTAGGGAGACCTTTTCGCATTGAGACGGACCATAAACCCCTTCAATGGCTGCTATCCAAGAGGGACTGCTCAGGGAAACTTGGCAGGATGGTGTTGAAGTTGCAAGAATACCAGATCGAAAATATCGACCACATAAAGGGAAAAGACAATTTGTTGGCAGATACCCTTAGCCGTATTCAATTAAACATGATAGAGTCCGATACTAATGACGAGGACGAGGTCATTCGCAGAGATAGACAGAACTTTACCCGGCGTAACCACAAATGGTTCTTTGTGGATAAAAATGCTGACAAGGAAACTTACAGACTCTATATCCAGAAGCCGGAGGACAGGAAAACCATCTTGCAGAGCATTCATGAGAACGGCCACTTCGGCTTGTTTAAGACTCAGGAGGAGATACGAAAACGATTCTGGTGGCCGAAGTGGACGAACGATGTGAAAGCCACGATAGAAAAATGCGAAATATGCCAAAAATTTAAAGATAACACGGAGAAAACAAAGCTGCCACTACGATCTAGCGCCATTGAGACCGAGAACTGGCACAGAGTTGGATTAGATATCTGTGGGCCGCTTCAAAAATCTTCCCAAAACAATAAATACATTGTCGTGATGCAAGATTACGCCACCAAGTTTGTGACGGCTACGGCAATGGCAACAGCGACCGCAGATAACATTATTGCTTGGATGACAAACATGTTTTTGATGTTCGGCTGGCCCCGAGTGGTAGTATGTGATAGGGGTTCCCAGTTTGAAAGTAGACAATTTCAAGATTTTGCCACGACCAACCACATACAGATAACCTATGCCACAGTGGGACACCACCAGACGAATGGAATGGTGGAAAGAATCAATAGGACCTTGGAGGCGATGCTAAGAACATGTGTAGGGGACAAACGAAACTGGGATGCTCGCTTAAATGACGTCGTATCCGCCTATAATGCAACGGTCCATCATTCCACCCGAATAGCGCCGTTTAAAGCCATGTTCGGCCACGACATGGTTACGCCGCTGGACCTCAAATTCGGCCTCTCCTTTGAGGCGGGCGATTGGAACACTCTACAAGCTCAACGGATGCAGTTCACCTCCGACATGCAGGCGCGCCAAAAGCAACAGTATGACCGGACCGCCAGGCAGGAACAGATCGCAGTGGATGATCTGGTGTGGTGGCACCATACCGCCCAGACTGCGGGGTCTTCGAAAAAGTTGAATCAGATTTGGAGGGGACCCTACAGAGTCACGGCTGCTGATACCACGAATCTTCAAATCGAAGACCGTAGCGGAAATCGGCGATGGCTACATAGGAATCATCTTAAACGTTTTAAGGGAGACCCGCAACAGGCACGGTTGGACGTACTCCGGACACGAGGTCGGCCGGCTAGGAACGCCGGTCTTGCGGGGGAGGTGTAGCGGCAGCGATGAGAATAAACAATGATAAGAACAATGATAAGGACGGTGCGATAATGACCGCACCGTCCGAGTGTGGGAGAGTTAGTTGTATCTCGGACTTTACTATTATTAATAATATTGGTAACTAAATAATACATATTTTATATTATATACAAATATATCTTACATTGTAAAATCTTATATACAAATCTTATATTGAGAAACTATTAAATTTTGTATCGTCAAAATACTATTGAATACTACTGTATTTTACATTGCCCACTAATTTTTATAGGGGTAATTAAAAGCATTAGATTTTAGTAAAAATTATACAAATTTTATATTTGAAATGGATTAAAATAAACCGGTTAAAGTTCACTTTTGAGAAAGTCGTGTGCCCAAATAAGTGCTGGACTTTCTCACACGTCATATACAGTCAGAGTCGAGGGGATGTTGTATGATACATCAAAGGGCGAACCCGCGCTTTCCTGTTTGCATTCCGGGCACTCATTTCATCCCCCACAGAGCCGAACTCAAAAGAGTATTCTTTCATGTTGAGCATCACCGCCTTTGACTGTTACTCCCTCGCGGAGTATTCCGCCCCGGGCTTTAACTTTCACCATATTCCGAGCACCTGTTCGAGTAGACATTAAGCCATATTGCTCTTGAAAGCCCATCTTAATTCCCACGGGATTGAACAACTAATTTTCACGAAGCCACCCACTCGAGATTAGTTTCGAGGAAAACGTTGCCGAGTTTTCCAACAGAACCACTTTGGGAACTTTCTCAGAGAATAATAACCCTTCGGGCGGATGCAGGGGAACCGTCCCTCGCACGATCCGCCCTGGGGGGCGAGGGGGAGTTCATTGAACCAGCCCTTGTGCCAGATACCCCACAATTTTTTTATTATCGCGCTAAAGCTCGGAAAAATTAGCTACACGAAAGGAAGAAATTTACTTTTTCCCATTTTATTGCCAATAAAAAAGTGTTGGAAGCCACGACGTGAGCGGCGACGGGAAATTTTCCTCTTTGAATCAGACAACTTTTCAAGAGGAGCTTTTCTCAAAATGGTGATTACGGGGTTGAGCCGAAACTTTGAAAAAACCCCACTCACGGAATTTACATCTTTGTTTGGGAAAGTCAAAGTGGTCGCTTTTGAGTGGGGAAACACAGTTTCAAGTGAAACACGAAAAAAAGCAGTGAAAACCCCAAATTAATTTTAAATTTTTAAACTCTCATTAAAAGAAAGCATTGTTTTTCTAAAAAAAAAAACATCCCCATTGAATTGAGGTCGCCATTTTGGATTTGCGTCCGCTAATTTTTTTTCCAGAATTGTATTTGTTTTATGAATTTAATAAGATTTTCCATTCTATTGCCTTAATTCATGCTTATTCACCGCTTTCCCCCCAGCTTTACTATATTTACATTAAAATTCGCTGACCAGAAAAACAATTTGTAAGCATTTTAAGCTCAATTAAAACAGAATTTCGTTCCATTTCTTTCGGTTGTTTTAGTCTTAAACGATTGCTTTTGTCAAAATGTTGTTATGTAATTGGTTTTGGCAATCGATAACGCGTCGTTTCTGTCAGTGTAATTATTTAATTAATGTTTCTTTCACTTCCAACGCATCTTCCTTTTAGAGTTGAAGAGAATTCACGGCCGAAGTGTCCGATAATTATATGGGGGAGTTATACTAAATTATAAAATTATAGGGAGTTGGATAAACAATGGCTGAGATGTTTTAAGAAATTGAAATGAAAAAGAAAACCCCGATTGATAAATATTTGTATATAAATAAAAGGAATTTAAGCTAAAAAGTATAATAAAAATTATAATTAAAAAATTATAAGAGATTTATACTAAATTATAGGCAGTTTGATAAACAATGGTTGAGATTTTTAAAGAATTGAAAACCGTTTGAAAATATTTTGTATGAGACGAATATATATATTTAAATAAAAGGAATTTACACTAAAAATGTAAGAATTATATAAATATAAGGGATTTATACTAAATTTCAGGCAGTTGGATAAACAATGACAACAGATTTTTAGAAAATCGGAAAAGAAGGAAAAACCCGTTTGAAGAATATTTGTATACAATGAGATGAATAAATGTATTTAAAAAAAGGAATTTATACTAAAAAACAACAATTATACTTAAAAATATAAGAGATTTATGCTGAATTTTAGGCAGTTGAATAAACAATTGACAGAGATTTTTAGAAAATCGAACAGAAAAAGAATAACCCGTTTGAAAAATATTTGTATATAATAGGTAGGTAAATTGTATATAATAAGTTAAGGAATTTATACCAAATTTCAGGTAGTTGAATAAGCAATAGCTGAGATTTTTAGAAACTTGAAAACCCGATTCAAAATTTTTGTGTGTATATGATGAGATGAATAAATGTATTTAAATAAAAAGGATTCATACTAAAAATATAAGAATTATACTTAAAAATTATAAGGGATTTATACTAAATTTTAGGCAGCTGGATAACCAATGGCTGATATTTTTAGAAAATCCAATAGAAAAAAAACCCGATTGAAAAATATTTTAAAATAAACAAAAGGAATTTATACTAAAAAATAAGAATTATACTGAAAATTAATAAGAGATTTATACTAAACTTTAAGCAGTTACATAAACAATGGCAAGGATTTTTAGAAAATCTGAAATAAAGGAAAAGCCCGATTCAAAATATTTGTATGAGACGAATAAATGTATTTAAATAAAAAGGATTCATACTAAAAATCTAAGAACTATACTTAAAAAAATTTAAGGAATTGATACCAAATTTGAATGAAAAAATTGAAATGAAAAAGAAAAACCCGACTGAAAAACATTTGTATATAATATAATGAATAAATGTATTTAAAAAAAGGAATTTATACTAAAAAATTATGAAGTATACTTTAAAAATACAAGGAATTTATACCAAATTTTATGCAGTTGAATAAGCAATAGCTGAAATTTTTAGAAAATGGAAAACCAAATTCAAAATATTTGCGTGTATGAGATGAGATGAATAATATACTTAAATAAAAGAGAGGAAACAACATATCTTGCAAAGGTTTCACCACAATCTGGAATTTTCCAGAAGATTCCAACCGCACAAACCGAAAGAGGATCAAGTTTTTGGTTTAGTTAACTTCCACTGGAGTGCAACATTCCTCCGTAAGTTAACCATAGGCGTGACATGTTTCGAACGAACCATAGACAACAAAATAGAGAAGAATAAGGACAAAGTGAAGGATACAAAAAGATTGACGTAGATTTGTCTAATTGAAAATAAGGAGAGGATTATAATGCGAATATATTCGTCAAAGTATATAACAAAATGGCTTCCTTCCTTGTTCCCATTCATCTCACATGTTTATAAAGTTTCCTCCGCCAATGTCAGAAACACTACAACTAAAGCGCGCTGTTTCCCAGCTCACTACAATAATTAGCGCGAGTGAAAAGGGTTTTCAGTTTCTCCGGCCTTTGAGCAAGATGAAAAAGGTTTCCGACTTCCGAAAAAGGGTTCGCAGATGAATTAACGACAACAAGAGCCGGAGGTCAGCCGGGGAAACTTTAAGCTCAGGCTCACTTTCTTAGGGCGGAATCAATTTTTCTCGGGTTCTGATTTAATAAATGAAAATGAAGCACGCGTGGGACATCTTTTATAATCTGACGATAATGGCGGAAGAGGTCCTCGGGGATCCCTCTGGAGCGAGAAGGACATTAGAAAGAATGACCACGTGTCCCCCTTTTATTAGCCCTATTTTTATTAAGGAGAAAGCTTCTTCCACCTAATTGAGGAGAGAGGTTACTGCCCAATAAAAGGAAACTGTTTTGCGTAACGCTCGGGGAAAGTTAATTTCTATTCATGATGAAATCACGCAATGGCGGATTGCTGACGATGTGGTTTTTACTCTTTCCAAAATCTTAGTGATTAAAAAATATAGAAGAAGCAGGTATTAGACATTCAAAGTTACTTAAATTCCTAAAATGTCGGTAAAAAAATGGCTGTGGTTCAAAAGTTTCAAAAAAATTCGTTTTCCGCCATTTTCAGCAAAACGGTTAGTTTTATCGTAAAAATAGCTTAGAGACAAATTGTAGAGAATAAAATTATCTACAAAAAATATATGAATACTTTTCTTCCTAAAAGTCATCGTTTCTGAGATAAATCGATTCAAAATGTTGAAGGTCAAAAAAATTAGTTATTTGTCATTTTCAGGAAAACGGTTAGTTTTATCGTAAAAATAGATGAGACAAAAATTGTAGAGAATAAAATTATCTACAAAAAAGGTTATAATACTTTTCTTCCTAAAATTCACTGTTTCTGAGATATAACGATTCCAAAATTTGATACAATCCCACTAATGTACCGAAAAATATATACATTTCGGCAATTGGTTCAATCGATTTAAACCGCCACAAATAAAAGCTCTCTCTCTCTCTCTCTCTCTCTCTTCCCGTTTTTATAAGACACTCCGAAGCAGTATAAGTACAATAAAAATAAAATTGTTATGTCTTCGTTTGCCAAAACATCGTTTCCCGGAAACGGATATCGTAAACCAAAGCTCGTGAATCCTTCAGAGGACAACAGCGGGACATTCGCGCTGTCGCTCTTTCGCTGCGGGAGTTTTCCACTTTTATTTATAAATTAATGGCGAATTAGGGACTGTTTATGGGTATATTCTAAAATTCTCATAAATCTGTTAAATTAAAATAGTGTAAAAGAAGCAGAGTTGTATTTTTTTTTTGTATTTTTGTGATTTGTATTTTTTATTTTCGTTTTGTAATCCATAAGCACCTGTATATAAGTGGGAAAAGTACTTTAGGGGACTTTAAAAAAAATTTGTAAAATATTCAAAATATACAATACATATATTATTATTATTATCTGTCATTTGTGAAACAATTTTTGAATTTATTACATATTACTATACATTTGTTTTATTTTTTATTCATTCATTATATATTTTACATATTTATTATGTATTTTAAATACATATTGAATATTTATTATATATATTTATACTATTTGTGAAATTTCACTGATTATTTTATACTTGGAAAAATTGTGTTTTAGTAATTACAACTTCTTTACTAAATAAATTAATCCACAATCGATAAAAAAAATACAAATACAAAAAATAACTAAAAGATGCAAACTAAACATTCCTAAACAACTTTAAGCAGTAAAAAATCAAGCAGATAATTAATGAATAAAGATTATAATATATAAATAAATAAATTTACAGATATATATAAAAAAATTAAATAAATACGACAAACTTACAATAATTTTTGAAATAAATGTACATTATTTTACTGTAAGTTGTATTTGTAAAATGGGATTTTTAGCCTTTGAGGTATTAATTTATAATATAATATAATGATATATTTGTTAAAGCCTTTTTTACGCCGACAGCATTAAAGACCAATTGAGGTATTAATTTAAAAAATTGTTTTATAATTAATAAAATGTATAAACATGCGAACCAGAATACAAAATACAACTAAACCAATCTCTACGGAATGGGGAAAACACCAAAGAATTCAAAAGTTGTTTAATAAAAAAATTCATTGAATTTTCTTCCCCCAAAAAATAAGTTTTGAGTGCAAAGGAAAAGAAAACTTCTCAAAATGAGTTAATAATATAACGGGAGTTTTGGGGGAAACGTCGCCCCCAAAGGAATTCGATCCCCCTCCCCATTTTGTGCAGCCGATATTGAATTGTTTATTGCATTTTATTAAATTTCACTTTTGGGGTTCCTCAGAGTGGAACGATTGATTGTTTCCAAAGAGACGACCTTGGAAATTTTATTTTTTTAATGTCTCGATTTGGTCAGAAACCTGTACCTGAACCTTCTCCATCCTTCTCATGAGAGAAAGCTTTTCAATCTGAGTCTGTAATCTAATCTGGGAAATCTTCGACTGCAATCTAAATTTTTATTGAGGTTTGCAATGAGGCGAAAATATTCTGTATTCGAATGGAAATGAGAAAAATGTCGAAAGTCGGAGTTCAATTCTGCAAAGCAAAGGAAGACTTTGATGTAAAGTGCGGTTCTTGTGAAATACAAATATTTTAACACGTTGGATGCCAGACGCATTTTCCGCGGTTCGCCCAAGGCGCCTTCGTCAACTTTCCATTACGCCATGTTAATTACTTTGAAATATTAATATTGATAATATTTTCGCGTAGGCCATGATAATCTTCTCTGTATCCTTTTCATTTCAGTATATATACAGTCAAACCATGTAGACATAATTTATGAAGACTCGTACGCTTTAGGATGGAAAAACTATTAAAAAAAAAAATATAAACGACGTTTACTTTTATATTACATAATTATACTAAAACTAGTGGGACTTGTGAATTTCAATATATATCTGTACCTTAACCCATTTCTTATCAAACATAGAAATAGCAAAAACTTTTGGATTTTTTTACCAATTTTTGTTTAATATAGTTCAAATAACAAAATATTTTAAAAATCAGTTTTGTATTTTGTAAGTTGTCAGCGCTGGGAATTCACTGATAAAGAAAAGGAATTTTTTTCACAATTATTTTACGTCTTTTGGGAATTTTCTTTATTTTTTTATTTTTACCTGAGCAGTAATTTAAAAAATAATTGCAGAAATTTGAATTGTCCACCAAAACGAAAGTGTGTACAAAATTTGAAAGAAATCGGTCCGAGGGAAACGGGTCAAATTTCGCTTCAAAGTTTTGATTCTCGGTCTTTGCAAACAGACAGACAGACAGACAGACACAACAGGACAGAAAGACAAACATACAGACAGGACAGAAAGACAAACATACAGACAGGACAGAAAGACAAACAGACACAACAGGACAGAAAGACAAACAGACACAACAGGACAGAAAGACAAACAGACACAACAGGACAGAAAGACAAACAGACAGACGTGACACAAAGACATGACAAACAGACAGACACGAAAACCAAGTTGAATAAAACCGTTTAATAACAAAACGCTGCACACACACACACACACACACACACACACACATAAATTCCTTTTAACAGATTTATGTATTCGTATGTGATTATACTAAAAATCATATTGGGCCAAAAATTTAAACATTTAAACATCCAAATTAAAATTTTAATAATGAATTGCGAATTCCGAGTATTCGCCTCTGTTTACTATTTTATTTTCATTTCTCTGTAATTTTTTTTTATCAAAGCAAAAAACAAGTTCCACTTCCGGGAACTGAGGTGATGACATTCAAACACAAAGAACTTTGTTGTATCCATCCGAAACTAAAGTTAAAGCAACGTCTTTCTGGAAATTCTCCGGATTCTCATCCCAATTTCAACCCTTTTGTATTTGCTTCTTCATTTCGACTTAAATATACCACCCATATTAAACTATTTCCAACCCTTATTTCTGATGAATAAAATTAAAAGTCAAAGGTTAATGAGTGTTTATAATAAATTAACTGCCGACGGCGGTCGACTGAATCAACAATTTAAGCGGTCGTCTTTTCACCACTCGCTCACCTGTCTCTACAAGGGATGAAAAAACAAAAATTAGAGGGTTGCAAGAGGAAGAGATCCCATTCTGGACGTGTGTTTTTGCTGTAACTTTAATCATTTTGAGAATCGGCCATTTTTGAGGACTTAATCGTTTAATTATGGGGAAGAGAGGGGTTGGAGGGATGTTATCTGCGTGGGGGTAATAAATGTCCTGGCAGAGGAAATAGGGGCGGGGATGGAAAATGTTTGCTGCTTTGCCAGAAAGCGAAAGACATAACTTATGAAAGCTTTTATATAAATACCACTTAAAACATTAAATTTTAATGAATCTTTCGCGGAATAATAAAAATCAATGAATACTTTCGGTCGTGAAAACTCTGTCTGGAAATGATTCCGCGTAAAAGCCTGGAAATTAAACGGGGCGGCAAAAAATTACAAGAAGCAAAAAAGATTAAAACTATTTCCCGGATTCAAAAATGAGGAAATAATTCAAAAATGTGGGTCAGATTTTTTCATATAAATATTTTTCGTGGCAGAATTAAAATTTCGGCCGTTCTTTCATTCCATTCAAATCAACTCAAAAATAAGGGGTGAAGTTACATAAATTCCTAAGCTGAAACTTGGTCAAATTGTTTACTGTATATAATTATAAAAGTATAAAATCGATCCGATGTCGGGGGAAAAAATGGCAGGGGTTCAAAGGTCAAAAAAATTAGTTTTCCGCCATTTTCAGGAAAACGGTTAGTTTTATCGTAAAAATAGCTCAGACAAAAGTTGTAGAGAATAAAATTATCTACAAAAAAGGTATTAATACTTTTCTTCCTAAGAGCCACCGTTTCTGAGATAAATCGATTCAAAAAGTTGAAGGTCAAAAAAATAAGTTATTCGTCATTTTCAGCAAAACGGTTAGTTTTATCGTAAAAATAGGTCAGACAAAAATTGTAGAGAATAAAATTATCTACAAAAAAGGTTATAATACTTTTCCTCCTAAAATTTACCGTTTCTGAGATATAACGATTCAAAAAATCGAATGAGTTGTATTAAAGTGTTCGATTTTCAAAACTCCATAATTTTCAGCAAAACGATTAGTTTTATCATAAAATTATAATTTGTTTAATTAATATTGTATTTATAACTGTTGTAAGTATAACTGTTGTAAGTATAACTGTTGTATAATTGTATTTATAAATGTTGTAAAGCATTTTAATGAAGTATCTCTTTTTAAGTAACTCTTACGGGTGGAATATTTTGTATTGTCAAAATACTTTTGAGTCCCATTGTAATTGTAAGAATAATCCGAAGGAATACAAACAGACGGAAATGTCCCCAAAAATGCAATTTTTAGGGTGAAAATTGTGAGTCCTTTGTAATAAATATGAATACTTATATTATTAGAAATATGATATATTTTGAGATTAAGGTTTCCTTTGACTTATAAAGCTGTCGACCTTTTTACCCTTAAGAGGACAACTTTCGCCTTTAATATGTCGTAAATGATATTAAAAGCAGAAAAAGAAAATTTATTCGGCGATGAGAAATTTCACTTCCCCCGATATTAAACCCAATAATTCTCGAATAAAAAAGGGAAGAGCCGTCCTTTTATGTTCACTCGAAATCACTTCCTTCTTCGGACAGCAGACGACAGCAGACGACAGCAGACGACACTCACAGAAAACGGGTCAACGTCTTATCTTTTGCGAATACAAATGAGTGAAACTTTGAGCGACGACCGCGTTTTGTTCCCCCGATTAGTTTCATAACAAATAAACCCCCATCCGTTGGGGAACGCAAACAACTTCCGGTCTGTTTTAATGAAAAAACTTTGTTTTCTCTCATCGCGAAGGCGGTGGAAAGACTCCATCACAAATAACCGCCTTATGAGAAATATTTCGGTCAGCCAAAACCGATACAAATTGAGGAGGACATTAAAAGCCAAACAGAGAGAGAGAGAGAGAGAGAGAGAGAGAGAGAGAGAGATGCATCTGACATTTTGTTTTAAGTGCGCAATAACGCGATTATTTACACTGAATGTAAAAAAAAAAATATGGCGTTCTGCCCCTCCAAAGTGAAATACGTCGCCGCTGTTTTCTCCGTTCACTCAACTCCGATTATTTGAAATTGTAATTGAATTTGATTTTTACGCTTTGTTTGTTCCCGGGGGTGTTTGAACCCCTGACAGGTGTTCCTCAGCCGAGGGTTGACAGATTTCACCGTAAGACTTCATTGTCGTCAGTCTCTCATTATGAAAAAAGTTAATTAATTTTTAATTATAAGTTGACTGCTTTGGTTTTGATGAATTTCGACTCAGGGGTTTTAACCCTTTGGGGACGACAATTTTTTTTTTGTGGGGAATTTTTGTTTTAATATTCTTATACTTACTTATACGTGGCATTCAAGTTTTCAAATTTTATATCTTTTAAGGTGAATAATGAAACACTTTTTCGCCATTTTATTTATTTATTCATAATCTTCGCATGATTGTAAAAAGTGGATTGAAAATACAAAATAAAAACACAAATATACAAATAAAACACAAAAATTAAAACTTTTTTGTAAATAGTGAATAAAAATACAAGAACAGTTAAAATACAATGAAAAATCGATTTGTAAAAAGTGAACTGAAATTACAAAAGAGTTAAAATACAATAAAAACTTGTAAAAAGTTAAGATACAATTATACAATACATAATGTACATATTTTACAATATTATATTTCTATTATACATATTATACACATTTTACAATATTTATACAATACATATAAAATACAATAAAAAACAGTTAAAATACAATGAAAAACTGATTCGTAAAAAGTGAACTGAAAATACAAAAAGAGTTAAAATACAAAAATAAAAAACTCTTTTTTGTAAAAAACTGATTTGAATAATCCAACATAAAACTTATTTGTAAAAATTGACTTGTAAAATACAAAAATAAAAAACTCCTTTTTGGTAAAAACTGAATTAATAAATACAGAAAAAAACTCTTTTTTGTAAAAACTGAATTAATAAATACAAAAAAAAATCTCTTTTTTGTAAATCTCATTTGAAAAATACAAAAAATAACTGTTTTTTGTAATAAGTGAACTTAAAAATACAAAAAGGATTAAAATAAGAAATTCTTTTTTGTAAAAACTGAATTAATAAATACATAAAAAACTCTTTTTGTAAAAACTGATTTGAAAAGATACAAAAAATAAACAACTTTTTTTTGTGAAAAGTGAAGATGCAGAATCTGATCAGTGGGGGAAACGGGCGAAAGGGAGGAAAAGCAAAAAAGTGGGAAATAAAAGTGGTATATGAGTCTTTGGCCACTGTCAGCACTTTCAACCCCTCTGTGTTCACATAAAAAAGTGGGGCTCCGAAAATCAAAGCAAAAATGGGGATGAGTGTAACGGCGCAAAGGCCTTTCGCAAACGAAATTTCGTTACACTTCGTTTCCTTTTTTCCGAACCTGAATCCCGAATTTGCGACTCCTTTGATCCCACCCAATGGATACACACTCTGAGAAGACAGATTCTCTGTAAGAGAAAAACCGTAACTGCATTCCCCTGCAGTAATCCCGAAGGAGAGAGAGAAAAGGTTTCCTGTAGGTGTCGTCGACGTAATGAGGTGAAATGTGAGGCTTTTGTCCCAAATTCGGGACAGGGGAGGGGATCTTCACTCCTCCGAAAGCGTAGAAAGTTTTCAATTGAGACAGTGCTTAATTTCGATAGGGGGCGTTGCAGTCGTAAATTATTCATTCATTCACTTCGTCTAATTAATTCTGCTTTTTATCTCCAATTCTTACTCACTTATCGGATCTCACGTTCAGTATAAATCATTTGACTTCGCACTATAAATTGGATTTGTGTTTACGAGAAGTGAACACCGATTTTTACTCATTTTTTAAGGGTTGCACTCAGTGCTG
>JAQIBA010000284.1:15703-37504 GCA_028293925.1 Brueelia nebulosa
TGTTCTTTTAGTGTTTTGGTTTTATTTTATATTTACGAAGGTCAAAAAAATTTCCGTGATTTGAAATTTCGATCGAGGAAGGGTTGTTTCACTTTCTAAAGATGTTCTCTCAAATGATACGCCGACTCATCGCCGGACCCACCAAATGGAGGAACATCCGAGCCATGTCCGGGATAGAGGACGGGATGTGCCCCAGGCCGGAGACGGGACTCGTCCTGGGGATATACTCCATGAACGACGGCAAGCACGAGACCGCCAGGCTCACCAACACCGCGGAGAAGTTCAACAAGAAGACCTGTTACGCGATGGAGGCGCTCATGCGCAAAGCGGGCCCGTGTCCCAAACTGGGCGAGTACAGGGTGCTCTACGACATCGACCCCATGTTCCCCATCATCTGCGTCGTGGGACTGGGCCTGGAGTGCGCGGGCTACGACGAGGACGAGCAGATGGACAAGGGCAAGGAGAACATCAGGATCGCCGCCGGCATCGCCTCGAGGACCATGCTCCAGTTCCAGCTGTCCAAGATCTTCATCGAAGGCCTCGGCCATGCGGAGTCCACCGCGGAGGGAGCCGCCCTCGCCATCTGGGTGTACCAGGAATTCAAAAACCCCAAGAACAGAAGGCTCCCCCTGTCCCTGGAGCTCTTCGACGACACGGACTGGACGGGCTGGCAGATCGGCCTGCAGAAGGCGGCCGCCCAGAACCTGGCGAGACAGCTCATGGAGGCCCCGGCCAACAAGATGACCCCGATTGTCTTCGCCCAGAACTCAGTCGAGGTGCTCTGCAAGGCGGGTATCAACGTCGAGGTCAAGGTACAGAACTGGTGCGAGTGTCTCGGAATGGGTGCGTTTCTCGCGGTGGGGAAAGGCTCCTGCGAGAACCCTCTCTTCGTGGAGATCTCCTACTACGGGGCGGGGAACTTCAAGGAGCGTCCTGTCGTGCTCATCGGGCAGGGGATCACCTACGACAGCGGCGGGCTCATGCTCAAGGACAAGCACACCCTCGTGTACGGGAGGGGCGACCTGGCGGGGGCGGCCTGCGTGGTCGCGGCCTGCAGAGCCGTCGCCGCCCTGCAGCTCCCCATCAACATCAGAGGGCTGATCCCCCTCTGCGAGCACATGCCCGGGTGCAACGCGATGAAGCCCGGGGACATCGTCATGGCCATGAACGGGAAGAGCATATACATAAACGACACCACCTGCGAGGGGCGGCTGATAGTGGCGGACGCCCTCTGCTACGCGCAGAGCTTCTGCCCTCGGTTTATAGTCGACGTGGGGAGCATGACGGAGGGGACGCGGGACGCGATGAGCACAGCGGCGGTGGCGGTGTTTACAAATTCGGACAGGTTGTGGAAGCAGCTGCGGATATCGGGGATACACACCGGGGACAGAGTGTGGAGGTATCCTCTGTTCGATCATTTCAAGCAGAAGGTGGTGCGGACGTCTTCGGTGGACATAAAGAACTACGGTCGGGGCCCCGAGTCGGCGGGCCCCTGCAGGGCGGCGGCCTTCTTGAGCGAGTTCGTCCCGTGCGGGGAGTGGGTGCACATAGACAACTTCGGGACGATGGTGAGCGACGGGGTGACGGATCCTCCTTACCTCAACAAGGGGATGACGGGGAGACCTACGAGAACTCTGGTGGAATTCCTCTCACAGCTATGCTGCAGGCAAGACGATTGTGAAGAATAGATTTTATTTTAATCGTTAGTCATTCATAATAAATTTTTTTTAGTATTTTTTATGTAGATTTTGATAAAAAATATAATATTTTTATTTCTCTGGATAAATCTACAGCAAACCAATATATAAAATTTATAAATCCTCTCGATTATTTTCTCGACGACATAGATGGAATTTTCAAAATGGCGGACGGTTCGTTAATAAAATGGAGAACCTTTCTCATTACTACGAATTAATGAAGGTTATTCTTAAAAGCATACACTCTTTCGGGAGAAAAAATTGATACAAAGAGATACAAAATTGATAAAACTTTTTAAAAACTCCGAATTAACTAAAAAAAAAAACAATTCGTAATCAAATTTAATGTTAATCACTTTGTGAACGCCAAATGCAGTCCTCTTTTGAGTTTCATTGTAAAAGTTAAAGAAAAATGAAACGCCTTCGGCCTCTCTGAGAAAATTAAGGGAAAATTTAATTAATTAACAATCTGAGTTTGTTTCCGTTCGAGACTACCGCTTAAGATTCGGAAGTTATCAAAGGGTTTTCCGGAGATTCGCCATTCGGTTATCGTCTGCATTCCGAGAGAAATCAAATTTATCTTTTGTTCGGCTCAACCCCTTCGGTCATCCCCCAAGGCGAAGGCTCATCTCGAAATCGGTTTAACATTTCAGGTTAATTGATTTGTCGTTTGAGTTTTCGAGGGGGAGGGGAGAGGGGTGGAGAGTTGACGAGTTTTCCTCAAAGGGGTGAAAGGAAAAATGGGTGCCCGAGGATTTATTACCCCCTTTGGGACTACCCCTTTTTATGGGTTTTTTTTCTAAACCGGATTGGAGTTGGTCCGCCGCTGAGAGAGGTTCCGTACCTTAAAGGAATTGTTTCACATTGTATTGGGGATGATTTCCCTTTCAGCCATTTTGTCTGAATTTATTATGATCAAATTGATTTTGCGTCATGAGAAGTTTTGTAACTGCTTTGAATGTCATTTCATGTGATGTGTTTCGTTTATCTTCTTAATCTCCTTTCATTCTTCATCAGTTTTAACTCCACACTTCGGTTTAATTACTTTTTGTATTAAAATCCTTTATTTAATTCCGAAAATTTGTAATTACAATCTTATTTTTCTTTTGTTTAACTATAAAATTTGTAATTACAGCCTTTTTCTTCTATCATTGAACTACAAAATTTGTAATTACAATCTTACTTTTCTTTTATTTAAGTACAAAAATTAGTAATTACAGTCTTTTCCTTCTTTGAGTTAACTACAAAAATTTGTAATTACAGTCTTTTCTTCTTTTATTTAAATACAAAAATTAGTAATTACAGTCTTTTCCTTCTTTGATTTAAATACATAATTTGTAATTACAATCTTACTCTTCTTTTATTTAAATACAAAAATTAGTAATTACAGTCTTTTCCTTCTTTGAGTTAACTACAAAAATTTGTAATTACAGTCTTTTCTTCTTTTATTTAAATACAAAAATTAGTAATTACAGTCTTTTCTTCTTTTATTTAACTACAAAAATTAGTAATTACAGTCATTTCCTTCTTTTATTTAACTACAAAAATTAGTAATTACAGTCTTTTCTTCTTTTATTTAAATACAAAAAATACGTAATTTTCTTCTTTTCTTTTATCTAACTCCGAAGATTTGTAGTTATAATTTTTTTCTTCGTTTATTTATAACAATAACAGAAGAAACAAAGAGTTTATGTTTGGAAATATAGAATAGTATATTAGTATATTAACTAACAATAAACAGGAGATTAATTAAGAGTATTAAAGAAGCAGCAGAACACTGAGAAGAATGTTATGTTTTGTATATTTTATTATTTTAATGCGACAAATTTATTATTAATAGTATTGAAAACAATAATAATACATAATAAAATCTCATAGTAAAATAATTAACTAAGAAATTTTGTATTGTCAAAATATTTTTGAGCGCTACTGTATAAAATGCATAAAAAGAAATAAAAAAATAAATAAAAGAAATCCGGAGGAAAAGAAAACGAGGTCGAGCACTATTGTTTTCCAACCCCCAAAGGGCATCCCTCTCAATGGTTTCATATTTTCTCTCACCAGCAACTCAATACTGACCGTGAAAAGAAATCCTGAGGGTCAGTATAAATGAGGGTCAAAAGGTCAAAGGGGGGCGGAGAGCGATAAAGTTGCCAAATGCATTCCGAAGGGTGAATCAAATGGATTTAAAAAATGAAAATGCGAGGGTTCCACACTCACCCCCGGGACCGGGGAGAAAAGAAAACAGAGCCCCATTCGGGGAAGTAAAAAGTTTCCACTAAGAGAAAACTTTGCCGAATTGTGAAAGGAAAGGAAACGACCCGAGAAAAATGAGACAGCATTAAAAAATATGGAAGAAGAGGGAAAAAATGAAAGGGGAAAAAAATCGGGTGGACGAAACGAAAAAAACAAACCGAACGCGTTGGGGGTTGAAAAATTTAAAGAAACACAAGTTTGAAATTTCCCACAGGAACCAACGGAGGCCATCAACTCGACCACGAAGAGGAAGTTGGAAAGATTTTCGAGACACTTGAAAACCTTCTCTTGTTTCCCGTGTTCCACTCGAGGGGATAGCCTCCATCAGGAGAAAAATCCCACCCCTTTCCATGGAAAAGGGGTGGAAGAGGTTCTCACGTAAATCTAATGATCCCAAAGTCGACGTATCGGAAAATCTCACAGCGTTGCTTATGTATAGTTTATCAATATTTTCGGGGTCACAGTTTCCCTTCGGGGGAGTATTTGAATCCGTGCCAAGCGGGTTTAGAAGGGGTTGAAATGACGGGGATGGACTTTCATTGTCAACCCCCGAAAGAGATGTTATGCACCGGTTATCAAATGCATGTTGGAATTCCCTCCGGCTCGGAATTAATCCTCTGTCATGCAACCCCCTGAAAGACTTGAGATTAATGCGTTTAGGGGTGGTTGGGAAAGCTCAGCATGTGCTCACGTTAGAGTGTAATATCGGTCAGGTGACCCTCATCTTCTCTGCATAAATTTCCAAATTCGTTGACATCATTCCATCTGCAGTCGAATTATCTGACAGCTTTGAAACCAACCCTTTCACCCCTTTCGAATCCGTCAAAGGTTGCCACTCACCCGAAAAGAGATCCTAATCTATCACAACAAAAGAAGTCGACTTTTCATTTCCGAAGGACATCTTTATCAGAGGACTTATCAACCCTTTCCACCCTTATCGATCGTCGGTGGAAACCTCATAAGAGAGTACACTCTTTTGTGGACTAAAAGAAATCCACCCCTTTCCAAACTCTGACCCCCCAAAAATGGCTATTTTATCTTGATTTTAATCATTACATCCCTTTATTCCACCCTCATAAGAAGCGACAAATTCTCACCCCCTAATAAATTCTTTTAAATTGTTAACTAACAACTTCCACCCCCGTCATCCCTTATTTTTTTCCAATTCCGAATATTTCCCATTTGAAAAGGAAACTTATCATTAAATTATTTCCGCATATATTTATTATTGTGTAAATCAGTTTTCTCTCTCTGACGGAAAATAGAAAACGCTTTTCTCAGTTCGGAAAATTATAGTGTTTGCACTTTGTTCGGAATAATTATAAGTAAATTAATTAAGGAAGTTTTCAATTATTTATGCATTAATAATGCCGTTGTATTCCGTAAATTTAATTCTCTGTGAGTTTTCTTCAGCGAAAATCAGTAAATGATTTTTTGGAGATTTTCAACGAACGGAAAAAACATTTGCACAAATGCAACAAATCTCGCGAGGGTTACATTAAATGGGATAAAAGAGGTATTAATGAACAAATATATATATTTTTTTTTTTCAAAAAGAAAAATGGCGATTTTTTCGAGCTTTAGAAATTAAATTCCACCTTTTTTTCTTTCTGTATATCCTTCCCGCATTAAATAACTGTAAATATTGTGGAAAAAAATGAGAGAGAGAGAGAGAGAGAGAGAGTTGAAGAGCTCTTCATTTGAGTTTTCATTCAGACAACCCTTTACTGCCTCAAAACTCTGACGAACTTTCCACTCTGTTCAAATATAAAATTACAATAAAAATTAAAAAAAGAAAAAAAATTTAAGTTACACTCTTTTATGTTTTAAAAACGCACTAAAAAGAATGTCATTTAAAAAAATCACGTGACAAATTGTTAAAAGATTATAATCGTATGGGATTATACATTTATAGTTCAATCTTCTTAAAATGCGATTTAGTGAGAAACTGAAGAAAAAGAAATGACGGCCGATCTTATGGACTTCTTATTATTTAATTCTTCTTCTTAATTTTCAAAAATGAGTTTTGTGTTCCGAACTAACAACGCTACAAATTTTTGTAGTTAAATAAAACAAGAATATGATTGTAATTACAATTTTTATAGTTAAATAAAAGGTGAATAAGTTTGTAATTACAAATTTTTAGTTAAATATAAGAGAAAAAAATTATAATTACAAATATTCGGAGTTAAATAAAAGAAGAGAAAAAAAGACTAATTACAAATTTTTGTGGTTAAATAAAAGAAGAATAAGATTGTAATTACAAATTTTTATAGTTAGTATTATATTTATAAATGTTGTAAAGCATTTTAATAAAATTTCACTATGTAAATAACCATTACGGGAGGAAAATTTTGTAGTGTCCACATACTTTTGAGCAAACTGTATGTACACATATACTGTGTGCACTAAAGTGCTCTTTCGTATTTTTGAATTTTTAATTGAATTTTGTTTTATTTAATTTTATTAGAATTTTTTGGAATTTTATTAGAATTTTGTATTTACTGTATTTTTTAACTTTATTTAATAATGTATTGAATTTGTATTGTTATTGTATTTTTATTTATTTACATTTTGTATTTGTATTTTTGTATATTTTATACTTTTAATCATTTTGTTAATACTTCGGCATTTAAATACTTTAATATTATTCTGCTTTATATGTAATGATTTAATTATTTAATTAATTGATTGTAGTATTATATGTATTTAATACTCTATTATTAATGTTATATTTTAAATATGAACTATTTGTTTCGTCGGTTATTTAATTAATATTATATTTATAAATGTTGTAAAGCATTTTAATGAAATTTCACTTTGTAAATAACTCTTACGGGTGGAAAACTACAAATTTTGTATTGTCAAAATACTTTTGAGCGCTACTGTATTTATATATCACGAATTCATAAAAGTAAGAAAATGTTAAATGATTAAAAATGTTAATATCGGGCGAAAGGTCATTTTCTTATGAAAAAAAAAAGCTCTAAAACAAAAGAATGAAAGCGGGTCTCGAGGGATGAAAAATTGTGAGAGTGAAAGGGAAGTTAAGTGAAGAGGGCGAATAGAGGACAGGAGAGCGACGATTAATAAGTCAAAAATTAGGCCGTTAAAACAAACGGGATGGAGAAGTTATCTTCTGGAAGAGACAAAATGGCGGATTTAAAGAGGGAACAAACTGTAGACTCCGCTGAGTGGTACTTTTTTTTCAACCCCCAAGGGAGGGGGGGTGAATTTTTTGAGCGAACAAATAAATAGAGCAAAGGGTTATAATGTGGACAGGAAAAAAAAATGGAGAGAGAAACAAATTCAGTGATTGCACATTGTTCATTCACTTTCTGTTTGTCTTTGAATGAATAAAAATTTAATTTGGAATCGGTATTCTTTTGCTGAGGAATTTCTCGTCGCGAAGACAACAGCAAATAGAGTGAAACAATGAGCAGTCAAAAAATGCACATCTCCGACTCTTCATTCTGGAATATTTTTCTAAAACGAGCGGTCTCTTAAATTAATTGTCCAATTTTTTTGGCAACGCATCGCTGACAGCTGAATGTTGCATTGAGCTGGCAGTTTCCCTCCTCCGAAAGTGTAGGGATCGGTTGGGAAGTCGCCAAATTTGGAATTTATTCTCCGTTTCAAAGCTGATTTTTCCGAGTCCCGTTGGATTCTAAAATCTGTTTTTTAACCGGAAAAAGAACTCTTGTGTTCAGCTTCTGACACTGAAACTGCTGAAAGGATCGACAAATTTTTTACCCCTCTCAAAACATCAGATTTATTTCGAGAAATAAACACACTTTTTATTGACTTCATCTCCAGAGATTTATTCTCTGCCTTTTTCGAGTTTTCTTCTCTCACCTTTACTGCTCTCTGTGGTTTTACTTGACTTTCTCTTTCCGGGAGGAGAAAACACAGTTTAAGAAACTCCACATGTGGAAATTCAGCAGTCAAGTGAACAAAAGAAACCGAACTCATGCCCACATAATCGTTCTAATCCTCCCCTAAATCATCAATAATCTATGATTAATGGCGCAGAAAAGTCTAATTCCAACCGGAAGTGAGGATATCGAATCTCTGATTAATAGATTTTCTGTGCGCAATTCGTGGGAGCAGAACCACCGGTCCCCCTCCAACCCTCATTAATCTTTTTTTAATTTCACCAACGCCCGGCACAACAGTCTGAGAGTCACGTAAATGACGTAGACGATGAGGAAGAGGACGAGAAAGATGGCCCCGAGGACGTCCAGCATGAAATACTGGTACCACGGCATCGTGGCAGCAGCCGATCGCAAATGAGGGGCCCCATTATGGCGGATCACGTACTCCGTCCACCAAACCGCTTTTTCCAGAGGGGGCACCGGTTGATCATTAACCAGTTTCGACAATCTGATCATGTTTTCCTTGTACCTGAAAACGGAGGTAGATGTTAGTCCATTCAAATTAGACATTCGAGGTTACATAAATTCCTAAGAAGCTCAAACTTGGTCAAATTGTTCAGAGTATAATACATAAAATATCAAAAGAATTCGTTTTCCGACATTTTCAGCTAAACGGTTACTTTTATCGTAAAAATAGCTCAGACAAAAATTGTAGAGAATAAAATTATCTACAAAAAAGGTTTTAATACTTTTCTTCCTAAGAGTCACCGTTTCTGAGATATAACGATTCAAAAAATTGAATGAATTGTAAAAAATGCTCATAAAATGTGTTCAAAACTCCATAAATGTTTTTTTAAGCGACCGATTTCATCCAAACTATGTACGGTCAAAGAGTAACATTAGGGCTTTAAAATGAGCCATGTTTGACATTCTTAGCATAAAAACTTCGGAGGCTATTGGAGCTCAAAGTTGTAGAGAAAACGCCATTTTAGCCATTTTTTGCCTCTTTTTGAAGTCAAATAGAATAACAGTGTCATTTCGGATTTCTTTCTAACTTTTGTTGGTTGAAAGGGCACGTCTTAAGCTTTCGAATACATCCGGTTTCATTTTAGAGAAACTATTCTGACTGGCTAAAATTGACCCACCAAAGTTACCATATTAAAAATGGTCACAATTGTGTCATCCAACTTTTTGAACCGCTGTATCTCAGAAACGGTGGCTCTTAGGAAGAAAAGTATTAAAACCTTTTTTGTAGATAATTTTATCCTCTACAATTTTTGTCTGAGGTATTTTTACGATAAAAGTAACCGTTTAGCTGGAAATTGCGAAAAACTAATTTTTTTGACT
The DNA here is from genome assembly GCA_028293925.1 of Brueelia nebulosa. Classification (NCBI taxonomy): domain Eukaryota; kingdom Metazoa; phylum Arthropoda; class Insecta; order Psocodea; family Philopteridae; genus Brueelia; species Brueelia nebulosa. Next base: position 24,879 of record JAQIBA010000284.1, read on the forward strand.
TTTTGTGGACTTTTACATTTTATTGGACCAATTTTCAGTTTCTTAGTAATTTATGTAACTTTACCCCTCATTTTTGAGCTAATTTGGAAAGAATCTGAGACAAATGAATAAAAAGAAGACTTACTTTTTATCGTAAACGATGTCGTTAAGCGCTCGAGTGAGCGAATCGACGGTTAATGCATCGAAATCCAAATTAATTGCGACTCCCTCCAATTCCATCTTCCTCGCGTTGTGGTTTTGGTCAGCGAAGAAAGGCATGACGATCATTGGAACCTTGTACTCTATGGCTTCGCCCACACTCTGAAGGCCTCCCTGAGTGACGAAGGCTTTCACGTTGGGATGAGCTGGAGATGAGAGGAAAAAATCAAAATCAATTCCTGTCGTGGAAGGAAGTAGATTGATGAATTTTCATTTTTTTCACCTCTCCCCTTCTCCCTTCATCCCCCGCACCCCGAAAACCCTTTCCAATAACAAGAAACAGATGCGGGCTCACTCTGAATTTAAAAAAAAAAAAAAAAAACGGGTGTGTGATTTTATACGTGTCAACAGCCATATTTTTTTGAATTAAATGTTTTTGTCTCTTCAGCAGATTTCGGAGGGGACACAAAATGTCGGTAATATTCACTGTGGAGTTCGTGACTTGAAATCGTCTTCCCAAAAGAAGGGATCGATATTCGCATATCATCGAAAAGGGCAGATCTGAATGTGAAAGACAAATCCCACCGCAGATGACAATCTGGTCGTGACAACAAAAGCAGGAAGACACAAAAAAATAAATCACAGTGAATAAGAATCGAAACTGAAAAGGTATGAATGAAAGAAACTGAAAAAAGGTTGAATAACATTCGAGGGACACTTCACAATCTCAAAAGAATTAAAATGGCGAATCCAGAAAGAAAACTAATAAGAGTTGGATTCGGCGAAGAAACCTTCATTTTCGTTGCTCGACCCGCCCACTTTCACCTTTCTTCTGCTTTAATAATGTCCGAGTTCTAAAATAGTCCGACAGCCCCCGGCTGCGATCTCATCAATTGCAAATTAACTGTTCGATTTCTAACGGAAAAAATAAGAGGCTTATTGGCAGTTCGAGTGCCGGACGATGGATGGCGCTGCCGGCGGAGGTACGACTTGCCATAAGCTAAGCGTGCGCAGGAGTGATATTATTTTTAAATGAGTACGGAATTTAATCGTCAGATAGCGCTGAGTATGTTAATGCAGGTTGATAGGCTAAGTATAGGCGTCACATTCATAGCAATGGCGGATGTGTAACGACTGTTAAAATTCTTACCTAAGACTTCAACCTGAGGGAACCACTTCCCCATTTTGACATTCTTGGAGTCAACATTCGCCTTATCGTTTTCCCATCTCCACAATACTTTTTGTTTCATTCTCCGGAAAGACTCCGCCAAAATGGCCTCGACTTCCTTCGAAATCTGATCTGTTCTCACATTGGTTCCGAGACTGAAGTAAATGACCCCGTTCGGAGCGTCATCCAGAAAATCCTTCAGTTCCTATAAACAATAAAATCTCATCTTAGCAACAACAAAAAAAATGCAGTTGCTTTTTCTCTTTCCCTCCCCTCCTCCCTTCTCGTGTTATCACTTTTTCAATGTCTTATTATGAGACTCCGCCATTTCCGAAGTTTCATTCAAAATGACATATCTTTTTCTCTCAGCCGCAGGCTTTTATTTCCAGTTTGGGAATGTTTGCTTTCGGCTCACCCCCTTTATCTGTATTTTTTCGCTTTTCCGAATGTCATTCCTCCCCTTCGACCGATGGGATTTCCCGTAAACTCTCGTGTTGAGTGTTTACATTGTATTCCTTCGGGCGGGGGAATGTGCGAACGTTCCCCCTAAGGGATGTTTTCCCTTGGGAGGGAATCGTGGTCACCAGACGGAAACATTTTTAATTAGAGCTTAACGCTGAAAGCCGTTGTTTTTTGAGTTGTCACTCCGTATAAAATCCGTTGAGGACAGCGAAATGAAAAATGATCCGATTATAAATCCCCGAACAAAAAAAAATCTTTTTCAGAAAATGCTCTTATTTTAAATTCAACTTATAAAATTTTTTCTAAAAAACTGTGTTCTCTAAATTCTCTAGAAAATAAACAGTATCGCATAAAACATTGTAGAATTTATTCGCTGTTAATTTAAGCTGAAGAATGAAATTCGCTGACGTTAAGATATATATAACCGTTTCGCCATTTTAATTATTTTCTTGTGTTTTTCCCCAGCAGAAGACACTCACTTTTTGGTTTTCATATTTGTGGGTGTGGATAAATTAAATTTAAAAAAAGAGGCAGGAGTTCGGAGAGGGATTAAAAAGTTTTCCAGTTTTTGGAGTGCTGATCTCTTCTTTAACTTTTCAAATCTAAATTTATACCCTTCGCTAAGCATTTTCATCAGGGAAGACTTTCCATGCATTCGATGATGATGAAATAAAAGAACAAAATGAATTATTAATAATATCTCTGAAAAAGTTTTCTTTAATGGGTTCCTTTGAGGTGAGAGAAAGGCGTCGCGAGGGGAAATCGACCGGAAACAAAAGAAAAGGCGGGAAAGGGAGAGACTCTGACGTCATTAAGACTTTTTCTAAATTTCCTTTTACCTTCGGCAAAGGCTGCAGTTTTCTCCCGCGAAGATGAAACGCGGGACCGCCTAATGAAACAATATTAACATTATTCGGCCTCGGATAACTCGTGGTCACGTGACTGTTATCGAAAATCAAAGCGACTTTCCTCTCCAACTCCATCATGTTGTCGATATCCGGGCCGAAGTGTTCCCTCGCTAAGTTGGTCTCATGGTGCCTCAACATCTTGGCGAAGAGGTGAGAAGTCGCGTAGTAAAGGGTGGATCTCACCCTCTGGAGGAAGGTCATTCGGTCGGAATACTCCAGACTGGGGTCGGGGACAAACGCCGGGTTCCAGACGCTCCCCAGGGGCGAATGGGACACCGCCCCCAGTTCGAAGGAGCTGATGCCGATCATCCCCCCCGGGGCGAGGCTCTGGAAGGGAAGCACGCAGGTGAGCAACCCCCACTCGACCACAAATACATCGAATGTTTCGTTCTTTCTGTATATATCCATGAGGTTCCGATCGGAGAGCACCATCAGACAAGTGTGGTGGATTATCTTCGCGTAAACGATGAATAACAACTCCGCCATTCCGCGAAATATTTTACCCGAATCCGAAGACACGTCCAGTATTTTCTTGAACTCGGTGTATAAATAGCTGAGATCGATTTCCCTGTAATTGGTGAGAGTGGGGTCGTTGAGCGGATTCGGAGTGGCCACGGTGAGGTTGTGCCCTCTGTCGTGCAATGCCTGGAGGTACACGCGGTAGAACTGCTGGTGGCTGTAGGATGGCGTCGGAAGAATGGCCAGGATGTTGGCTCCCTGGGCGAGGCTCTTCGTCCATGTCAGCACCGCCAGCAGAGGCAGCCACAGCATTGTCGCACTCGTTGAGCACCGCGAGATGGCAAACTGGCTCGTTTTCGTGAAGGGGCTGTGTTATCTCCGCTGGGAAGTGTCTCCCACTCGATGGCATCAGCTTATGGCGAATCCCCTTTTCTTATGATATTCAACTCGAGAGATAACAACACTTCAATCGCAGTCTTATCGCGGTTATGATAGAAAAAGGAATAATTATTAAAGATATTCACGAGATGGGAAAACGAGCGCCGCGTGAACCAAATCTGCAGAACATCCGTGATGTAATGACTCTCTCTGTTGAGACCCATTTTTTGTTTTGTTGTAATGACTCTGTGTAATTGTAAACCAGGGATTGGAAAACTATGAATAAACACTATATATACAATAGCGCTCAAAGTATTTTGACAATACAAAATTTAATAGTTTCTTATTTAATTATTTTCCTGTAAGACTTTATTGTGTATTATTTAGTTATCCATACTATTAATAATACATTTTAATAACTAACTTAACTCAAAAATAACAAAAATAACCAAAATAAGAAAAGAACTAAAAGAACTAAAATTTCAAAATTACAAAACAACTAAATAGCAAAATAACAAAAATAACTAAAAAAATAAAATTACAAAATTATAAAAATTACCAAAAATAACAAAATATAGAAAACTAATATTCTTTTTAGTCTTCTGCTTTTTCTCTAACACTCTCACTTAGTTCTACTGTATAATTACAATTCTATAATTCTAAAAATAAATTAATAATATATTCGAATCCTGTGAAACATCACATATAAAAATTTAGTTGTTAAAATAAATGAGATCGATAAAACATTAAATTTCCAAATTGGCGGCGTTCTGTAATACTCTTTCTTAAAAATATACAACCGCTGTATATCAAAATTTAATTTGTTTTAATTTCGAGAGAAAAACAATCCGAAATAATTATTGTGTGATTCTTCTTATTTTTTTGGAGCAACACTTTCACAATTGCCACCGATAAAAACGCAGAAGAAGCTAACATTTAAATACAATCATACAATACAAACAAATACAATCGTAAACAATACAAATCAATCAAAGACGAAGGGAAAAAGAACCGATCTTTGAATCAAAGTGGTTTTTACATGACCAAAACTAAAAAAAACTATTTTCTTTTAGTATATTTATATTTGATATAATTTTTTACAAATTTCATCAAAATTTATACATGTGATAAATGTACATAAGAATTCATCTAAGTTGCATCAAGACATTCAATATATTTTTTACAAGAAATTCAATATCATTTCAAATATCAATATATTTCAATTTTCAAGTAGTTATACATTCAATAATTTCATATAATTGCAAATTCACTGTATAATTCAACTTATTTACTCCACTATATAAAATAAATTACAACTAAATAAATAATACAAACAATAGAGCCTGTAAAGGGGCTAAATAACACAAACTAAAATAATACAACTAAAACTAAATAAATAACACAAACAAAAATAATAAAACTAAATAAATAATACAAACACAGAGAGGCCTATAAAGGAGGCTATAAATCTTAGATAGAAAAATAAATAAATAAATACAAAATATAAATAAAAAATTTCAAAAAAAAATTTCAATTACAAATAAACGTAAAACAAATACATAAATAAACGCGGAAAAAAATACTATAAAATAAATAAAATCAGATTGAGCAAATACAATCGTTTTGAGAAGTAATCAATAGTCTCTCCTAAAATCTCAAATAGACATAAAATGTGAGTCCCTTATCAGAAATCGATAAGCGATCACTCATGCAAATTACTTTTCCGAAAAGTACGCATAAAATATTTTGGTTGTCGCTCACCAATGAGAGCGTTTTCATCCCCATTCGGGGGGTGAGAACGTCACTCAAGTTGAGCCGAAAGGTCCCCAGGGGAAGTCTTCTTCTGTCTTCCATTGCTCGACATCACGAGAGCATTCCGGGAAATTGAGCAATTTAATTTCCGCGGGAAGGCTCCTCGAAGATATCCCCCGAGGTCAGTACATTAATATTCTGACCCGCGTATCCTAGAAAGGAATCCCGAGGGATTCATAAATCCGAAAAAAATAAAATTGCAAAAAAGAAACTTCAAATAAAGTCAATATTGAGGAAATGGAGGGATTTGAATAAACGCGTAAATTTTAAGGGGAGATTTCCCTCTTCAAAACAAATGCCGCAGTTTCCCGCGAATTAAAAATTCAAAAAAAGCTTTTCCGAGGAAGTATACTTCCTTTTGCATTCCCCCCCCCCCCCTTAAAAAGGGGAAGAGGCGCATAAATGGAAAGCCATCACCACCCGTTGCCGAACAATACAATATCCGAAAGTGTTGTAACTTCACATTCAAAAAGGTATTCTTATCTTTTAAAAGTTTCGGTTTTGAATTTCCTTTATTTTTGAAGTATAATCAACCCCTTTTGCCTGAGAGAAAAGTATCATAATCGCGCTAATTAACTGTGGGGAACTAGTGAAAAACATTCAAGAACTGAGAAACGAAGGAACATACCTGAGGAAGCGGTTTTATCTCCTTTCCGATGAGGTGAAACGCCGGTCCTCCGATCTCCACCATATTGGGAACGTTCGGACGGGGAAATCCCATCGTGAAATGAGTGTTCACCATCATGACACTCACGTTCCTCTCCAGTTCTATCAGGTGTGGGAGATCCCTGCCGAAATACTCCCTCGCGATGCCCGTCTGCACCGACATCACCCACCCATAAATCCCCCACATGAACGCCTCAAAGATTATAGTCCTCACCCTCTGCCAGAAGTTCATCTTCCCCAAATAGGGGAAATTCACGTCCGATATATAAGACGCGTCCACGGGGTTACCGATATTGGAGTGCACGATGGGGTTCGCTTGGAAGGAGAACACCCCCATGTGTTTGAACCCCGAGAACTTCGCGAAGCCATAGAAACAGGGGTTGAATCCGAATTCAGTGATGAGGAGGTCGTATTGAGGGTTCTCCTGAATGAAGCTCTGTACCTGAGGGGATGACAGGTACGAGCGGCACATGTCCATGGACACCGCTACGAAGTTGTACATGATGAGTTCGGGGGCGTAGAGGGCGATCCACCTGAGCTGGAGGGGGTTGGCGATCATGTCTCTGTTCCATCGTTCGTAGTAGAAGGAGACGTCTATTTGTCGGTAGTTGGTGAGGTTGGCGCCCCTGAGGGGGTCGGGGGTGATGAGTGTGATGTTGTGGCCGCGTTTGTGTAGCTCCAGCATGAGGTTCCTGTAGACGATTTGGTGGCTGATGGAGGTGATGGAGAAGACGGCGAGGATGTTGGCTCCGAATACGGCGGAGGGAAGCGACAGCAGCACAAACAAATTCATTTTAATCACTCCGACAATGTCGTGCATGATCGCGGTCACAGATATGACTGCCTAATATTCTTTATCAGATTATAATTCCCCCGGCAAATAAAGGAACTCGCAAATAAAGGTGATTTCGATAAAAAGAAATCTCCAATGGAGTGAGTGAAAAGTGAATAAAACTGATTTCTCTATTTTTTCCTTTTCCACGTTTTTTGACTGACTGTGATTGTCGAGAGTAGAAAAAAGACAAAAATACATAATCTCAGAAAGAATATAATAAACACAAACAATTTAAACAATAAATTAAAAATATATAATTAAATAATATAACAATAATTAAACCAAATGATTAATATACAATTTAATTAATAATAATACAATAAAAATAATAATATATATAATAAGTATAAATATTGTAACCAATGTATTTATTCTAATTCCGAAAGGCGAAAAAATATAAATTATTATTATTATATATAATTATTACTGTAATAAATACAATCATTAATATAAAATATACTATGGTAGCGCTCAAAGGTATTTTTACAATACAAAATTTAATAGTTTCTTAGTTAATTATTTTACTGTAAGACTTCAATATGGATTATTTTGGAGTGGTACAGTATTATTTAGTTATCAATACTATTATTAATATATTTGTCGCCCTTCTGCATTAAAATGACAAAGGATTACTATAAGATTAACAAAAGATGTACTGTAAAGTAAATTACAAATATAACAAAAGATTTACTCTAATATTTTATTATGGTTTTGTATTATTTTGGAGTTATCAATAATATTAGTTAACAATACAATAGTAATAGTTATTCGTTATTCGTCATTAAAGTAACAAAATATACAAAACATAACATTCTTCTTTGTCTTCTGCTTTTTCTGTAATACTCTTCCTTAGTTCTATTATTAGTTATACTATTCTATAATTCTAAAGATAAACTCTTTGTTTCTTCTTTTAGTTAATTAATATTATATTTACAAATGTTGTAAAGCATTTTTTAATGTTTTCCAATGAAATTTATTTTGTAAGTAACTGAATACAATTTTTCAGTGGCAAAATACTTTTGAGTGCTACTGTTTATAAATATACAATATAATTTACAATATATAACAGCAATTAAACATTAAACGAAAATTATAAACTCAACATTTAAGAATAACTCTTTGAGCGATCGAAATGACCGTTGACTTCCGCCATTTTGAATTTCAAAATGGCCGCTTTTTATGAATTCTTTAATACTCTTACTCAGTTCTATTCTATAATTCTAATGATAAAATCTTTGTTTCTTCTGTTATTTAATTAATATTATATTTATAAATGTTGGAAAGCATTTTAATGAAATTTCACTTTGTAATTAACTCAATACAATTTTGTATTGGCAAAATACTTTTGAGTGCATCTTTTTATAAATATACAATATAATTTACAACAGCGATTAAACAATAAACTCAACATTTAAGAATAACTCGTTGATCGATAAAAATAACCGTTGCGTTCGGCCATTTTGAATTTCAAAACGGTCATTGTTTCACAACAACGCTACCTGCCGTTTTTTTATTAATTCTCACAACAAAGTCAGACTTTCATTTGAATGACCGCAAAAAGAATCACCGCAAAGGAGACAAAAGAGTGTCAAAGCAACTCACCGAGCAAAAGAAAACCGAGAAAGGGTTTCCTTACCGCGTTCATAAAAAAACAACTCCGCTGTCGTCGACCTTTGGAAAGTGAAATCCGACAGCGATATCCGATGAGGAACTGAATCCTCCAAAAGCTGCAGCGACTGCCTTTAATTAGTGCACTGTTTCCCCCGTAGGCAGAGCATTTCCTCCCCCAAATTCATTAAAAGTTTAACCGCCGACGTTTGTCTGGGCGGGTAACCAAAGGGGAAGTTGACTTCTGCTTTAGGCTCATTCGCCGGAAATCCAATTTGTCGCAGGTTTGCAAGTGAAGTGGAAAGAGGGAGGAAATGAGACGTGCCACAACGGGGGTGACTTTAACACCAGAACGGTGCGGGGGATGTTTCCTCAGTCCATTTCTTAAGGACTGACCAAAGTCAGATTTTCTCGCCGCCATTTTGGAAATATCCTTTGAGAGCTAAAGCCGAACTCTGTCAAATGGATGAACACCCAAAAGACACACTTCCGAATTTAAAAGCTTTTCAAGGTTGAGCGCTTTCATTTTGACTGAGTTCCTCCCCAAAGTGAACATCCTTCGGGGGTGCGAAGTGATTTCGTTTTATCAAAGCTTTGTTCTTTTCCTGGTCGAAAGGTCGAAGGCGCAACAGTTTATTTATCCCTCAAAAAAAGATTAACAACGGTTGAAGTCGACTCTGAGAGTGAAGTTCCGCCTCCATAGAAGACCTGCGGGTGTTTGACATCACACAGAATTTTATTTAGTTCAGCGATTAACGGTCGAATTGTAAAAAGTCTGTTTTTGACTCGAACGAACATTTCTAAAAGCCGTCGCCGGATATTGAAGGATGTTGGCGACAATAGAGAAATCTTTTCACGATAAAGATGTTTGGAGAGGTTTTCACATTGAAAAAATTCATCAACGAAAAACAAATTCGTGAAAAAACCGTTAAAGTACACCGAGCATTTTATCGCCGTTTATCAGTTGTATGTATTACAAAAAGCCACAGCGCTTTTCGTGACAATCAAACACAACAACAGAAAATAACCGTTATCAGTTTTTTGTTTATACAGTTTCGGTTCACTCTAAAAGCCGTCAACGGTTGCCAGAACAATTCAGAGAATTACATAAAAACTCCGCTCAAAAGTATTTTTACAATACAAAATTTATTATTTACAAATATTTCATTAAAATCCTTTACAACATTTATAAATATGATATTAATTAAATAACAGACGAAACAAAGAGTTTATCATGAGAATTGTAGAACTGAGTATTAAAGTATTCATAAAAAACCGGCAGGTGGCGTTGTTGTGAAAAAACGGCCATTTTGAAATTCAAAATGGCCGAAAGTTAACGGTCATTTTGATCGCTCAACGACTTATTCTTTAATGTTGAGTTTATAATTTTTGCTTATTGTTTAATTGCTGTTATGTATTGTAAATTATATTGTATATTTGTAAACAGTAGCGCTCAAAAGTATTTTGGCAATACAAAATTGTATTGAGTTACCTACAAACTGAAATTCCTTTGACTTTTACTAAAATGTTTTACACATTTATAAGTACAATAGTATTTATATATATACAAAAATAAATATAAATACAAATACAAAGTAAATACAATAAAACACAAATATAAATTCAATTGAGACAAAAAGTTTCATCTTTAGTGAGTGAGAGAGACAGAAACAGACAGTCTTAGTATTGATGTGTTCTTTTATTTATTTATTTATTTATTTTATCAAAATTTATATGTCATAGTTGATATTGTATACCTGAATGACCTTTAATGCCTATGACGTAATAAAGGCCACAATAAATATATTATGTTATTATATTATTTAAATAACAGAAGAAACAAAGAGTATATGTTTAAAAGTAACAGCGGAATTATACTCTAATTATACCTACTAATAATAGATAGAACACAGTAAGAGTATTAAAGAAAAAGCAGAAGACTAAGAAGAATGTTATGATTTGTATATTTTGTTATTTTAATGTGACAAATACATTATTAATAGTATTGATATATAATACGTAATAAAAAATTACAGTAAAATAATTAACTATTAAATTTTGAATTGTCAAAATACATTTGAGCGCTACTGTAAGTGAGAGAGACGCCAGAGTCAGATAATCTGTTGTGAAGGGTGATTTCCACCCCCTAAAGCTGTTGGCTTTTGGGAATGTCCTACAAAACTTCTCCACTTAAGAAATTGTAATTAACGCTGTCGGTCATTATTCGCCCATTATATCCAAAAGGCATTTTAACACTCCGCCATTTTTTTTCGGGTCGGTGAACTTTCAACTTTGATTGATTATATTCCAAACTCGTTGAAAGATTGTTTTTAATATTCTCCGTTGGAACAGACATCCCTTCTCCTGTTTTGGATAAAGGAGGGGTGTATGAGTGGGAGTAAGAGAAGGAAAACATTAACCCTTTAATAAAGTTTTTATTACAATCTTTTATTTCAGTGATGGCCAACCTTTCATTATATACGGGCCAAACTTCCGTTGATGACATCGCGACTGGGGCATGCAAACCAAAAAAAAAAGGTTCCTCCGATTTATATCGCTCGGTGGGCCCAAATTTGGCCCGCGAGGCCAATGTGAATGTAGGAATAAAAGCTCGGGCCACATGCAACACCTTCACGGGCCGTAGGTTGGCCATCACTGTTTTATTTAATTCCGACGGGCCGTCGGTAGGTGTTGGTTCCACATTTAACATAAGAAGACGGATCAAATAACGGGAAGTTTATAATGGCAGCCGTCATTTCAGTTTGAAACATAAGAAGAAGAGTTGAATGTGGAGCAGTTCATAAGGAGACCTATCATTTAAGACTTTTATAATGACGGGAATTTTCAACGTAAGAAGATGGGGTTTGTGTCTTAATTGCTTTTTATTAAGAAGACCGACTTAAGAGAGTAAAATTGCATACGATTAAGATCATTTTACAGTCATTTTGGAATTCTTTTTACAAAATTTTTTTTTCAAATGATAAATTCTGTTATGAATAAATGTGACGTCACAATATTTTGGCGATTGTCTTTTGTTTTTTTTTTAAAACATAAATTATTTGTAATTGTTTTTTTCATAGTTGTAATTGTTTTATTTATAATTGTAATTGCATTTTAACTTTTTTAGTCTTGTCTAACTTATGACTAAAAAGTTAAAAAATAACTAAAAGAAAAAAGTTTTAATTTACAATCTTTTGCATTAAAAAACGCACTAAAAGGTAAAAAATAATACAAAGTATGTGCGCACATTAATAATTTGTATTTGTGTAAAATACATTAAACGAATGCAAAAACAAAAGTATTTGCACAAAATAAATTAAGAGGAAAAAGATTTTATTTAAATAAAAGATGGCTGAGTGATTCAAATATATACAAAGCATTAAAATGTGTGTTGTATGTGACAATACAAAGCAGTCAGCCATCTTTTATTTGTTGTATACAAACGAGAGATGAATGAATGTGTGCACATACTTTGTATTATGTTTTTAATGTAAAAGATTGTAACTCAAAACAATTTTTTTTTCTTTTATTTATTTATAATTGTAAATATATAATTGTAAATATGCGGACGCCATTACAACTGACCAGAAGACAGAAACCCCGAAATGAGTTTAATCGTTTGGAGGTTTGGGAAACCCCAAATGGGAGAGGGAAAACCACTCGAGGGCAACGATAATTAATCTTCCTCAACCGAAATTAATTTCGAATTCCCTTTTAATTAAGAATAATACAAATTCAAAAGAAATAAATCGAAACAAGTGATTTCGCTCCAGAGAATTTGTTCCCCTCGTGAAAACCTTCAGGTGTTCCCGGAGTGGGATTAGTCCCAGGATTAAATCACGTTTCAAGAAAAGAACCAACAGAATGTGAGTTTAGTCTCTTTTCCATACGTCTCAAATTATAAATTATTTAACAGGAAAAGTCTTCGACCGACAGACGTCAGCTTCACTCAATTTGAGTAAAAATTTCGGTTCAGCAGTTCGATGCTGAGTTTGTGCTTTCGCTGTTTTTCAGTCCTTCGAAATTGGAATAATCCCCGAATTTCTCACAACACATCGCGCAAATTTTCTCTTTTACTGCGGGTTGCTGTATCGTTTGTTGTTCCTCTTTCTTCTCTTGTTCGTCCTTCCTCTCCACTTCTCTCTCCGGTTCATCCGCTTCTTTCAGCTTCCTCGCCTCCATTTGTTTCTTC